>PVJX010004642.1:0-93021 GCA_004027295.1 Dolichotis patagonum
GTAGCTTCGGTCTCTAAACAGTGAGTGAGATTGAGATTTCCTTTAAGGATGGCAAACAGTGGAGATGGGGATGTAGTTCAGCAGCACAAGTGCTTCCCTGGCAAGCACAAGGTCCTGAGTTTGATTCCTGGAACCCAAAAAAAGAGAATGGCAGAGCCTCAATACCTGGGGACAATGACGGAGCTATTGCTGACCGGTGCCGTAGGGTGCTTCCGTCACCACGGGCCACACAAAACTGCATCTCACTGGAGATCACAGCACGCAAAGAGTTGCTAATCAGCGTTTCATTGCTTCACTCCCTTGGTTTGGCCACCAGGAAAGCGCGTAGCTCCAAGAATCCAGAACCGTGGAAAGCACGCATCCCTCTCCTGAGCAGTCAGCTGTGACCATGTAGTCCAGATGCTGCCCAGCTGCTCCCAGACCCACGTGCGAGGTAGGCCAAACTGCTGAAAAGAATATGAAATGGTTTCTCCTAAAGGTTTATCAGCCATTCATGAGATGCTCATGTCAGTAAGGGGAATGTTTGCGTTCATTCCTCAAATCTTTAAAAATTTGTGAACTAAATGCAACCATAGCTTAGATATTGTGAAATCACCATCATCAGAGGCTGGAGATTTAGCTCAGTGGTGTAAGCAACAACCTGGCAACCGTGAGGTCATGAGTTCTATCCCCAGTACCAAAAAACAAAAACAAAAACAAAACAAAAACCCAGACAACAAAAAAACACCAGGAATGAAATCATCACCATAAGAATAAAGTACTTTCTTTGTGTGTTTTTGTTTTTGTTTTTGTTTTTGGTACCAAGGATCAAACTCACGCCCTCGTGCTCGCCAGGCAGGAGCTTATATTTCCGAGCCAAATCCCCGGCCCACTGCCATGGGACTTGCGGAATGCTCTGCTCCTGGCTGCCCTGTGCACAGGTAGTTAAGCACCCTTCCCCGAACCGCTCTCGGAAGTTACTCTCATCCAAACAACTAAGGTAACCAGGGCTCTTGTTTCCAGTGAGATGGAGCAAACCATTCTACCTTGCATCTCACAGTCCCTGAAACTACCGAAGGCACAAGGGCAGTAGAAGAGCTACGTGAAAGTCTGAAGTCAGTAGTATTGGAGGATGGAGGGGGATCAGTGACTGCACGGCCCTTAAGGCAGAAGCAAGAGGATCCCCCCACACCCTGATTTGGTGGTTCTCAGTGCCAGGTTCAAGAAAACTAAATGGGAGAAGGGTGATGACAGAGTCCCGTGGGAGCCATCTGGCTCTGGCTGCAGGAGCTGGAAACAGGTTTCACAACAGAATACCGGAATCCTTTGCTTTCTTTGTCCTCTCTCATTGGTGCCCAGGCAGTGTGCAGCAACCCTGGGAATGTGTGTCCCCCACATCTATCTAAACATCTGCACAAAGGGCAGAGCTGGGGCCCAAGAAGGCGAAGCACATGCACCCCCACTTCTGATGATGAGGGGTCCTGAGTCCCCACGGGAGGTGTGCAGGTGGAGAGAGGGAAGGAAGGCCCAGCGCTGGGACCAGAGGACAAGGAAAAGAAGCCCAAAGGACAAAAAGCCTTTGGAGATCACAGACATGGATGAGTCCAGGAAAGCAAAGTCGTGCAGTTGTGAGAGGCCCACGCTCGGATGTGACCCTAAAGCAGCCAAGGATGCTGTGAACTAATGCAGGGGACAGATGGCCGCCAGGGCCCGGAGGAACCCTGCACGCCGCACGCCGCACGCCGCATCCCTGCCGCACGCCGCACGCACGCCGCACGCACGCCGCACGCACGCCACACGCATGCCGCACGCACGCCGCACGCACGCCACACGCCAAGCAATCTCGGCTCTGAGAGCACAGCCCACACCGCAAGACCCCTGGAAAGCAGATGGAAATTGCTGGCTGGAATGTGAATGAGTCAGCTGCTTGTTAAAAAAAGAAAAACACAATGTTATGAGATATGAACAAAACTTGGGATGTATATCATATTTGTAATGCCCAAGCATCCATGACTTAGCATTCTATGATCCAGGAAAATCATAACTCATGAAAAATAAAAAGGTTAAGACACTGATTTTGAAAATGTGAGGGAAAAAAAATCTTTGAAATTGTTGCGGTTTTTTTCTAATAAGTAAGGGTTAGAAAGCTTCAAAGTAAGTAGACAAATAGAAAATATTAGCAATAAGATGAACCTAAAAAGCAAACAGGCACTTCCGAAGAATAAATACAACCACTGCACTATAAAACGCACTTGCCAGCCTCCACAGTAGGGTGGAGATTACACCTGAAAGCGGACGATCTCATGGGAGCACAGAGAAAAGTGCGAAAACGCGGGATGGGGGAGCGAAATCAGGAGACTGACAGCTAAAAATAATCATAGTAACATCCGTATCACTGACAGCTCAGAATGAGGAAAAATAGAAGAATGCATTGAGCAGGAAAAAAAAAATGTGTTTTAAGAAATAATGTGTGAAAACGTCCTAACATTTTGGCAGCAAACAATAATTTTCCAAAGCCACCTCAACACTGCCAAACTGGAGGGAAAAAATAAATATGTATCGAGCGCTATCACAGTCAAAGTACTGCTAAAGACACGGGAAAATGATTAGAGCAGCCGATTACAGCGACACTGTGTGTGAACCGCGGTTCCCCGGGGTGCACGGTAATTAACTGTCTTTGCGCCTACTCGGGTGAGTGTCCCATGGTGTGGCCGAGACAGCGTGGTTACGCGGGGCCCGGGCTCGATTGACATCTAGTGGCCAGACTCAGTGCCTGCAATGCTCAGGAAAACTTCCTGCCACAAGAAACTGCTCCAAACGCTAATGGTAAGAGCCACTAATGGTAAGAAATCTGTTCACTGGAGGGAAATTTCCTTATCCAAGTAGCTGAGAAACTCTCATCAGAAATGATGAAATCTCAGAGCAAAGCAGAATAGCATTTTTAAAACACTGGGGGGAAAAATAAAAGAGCTCTCAACCCAGAATTCTTTATCCAGTAAAAAATACCCTTCAAAAATAACAAAATAAAACCACTGGAAACTGAAAGAAAACTAACAACTTATTGTCAGCAAATCTGCTTTAAATATTACATAAAATATATGTGTCGAGGAAACAAATATCACTGATAAATCAAATGTAATATTAAGGATAAAGAACCTAAAGAAAACATGGTAGGGAAATAAACGAATGGGAAGAAAGGGGGAAATAGTGAGATTAAATAAGCTTGTCTCAAAGGCTACGTAGTGGACAACGCCATTTATGAGAGTTTTAAATCAAAATAAAATAAGGTACAAAACTACTCCTAAATCATCTCCAGAAGTTGAAAAAGGAGGCTATAAATACGGAGGAATATTGCTGGGCACTTGGGAAGGATGGTGACATTTAGGGGTACCCTAATTGGGGTGGTGGTTGTATGCTTCTATAGATGCACTGAAATCTATGCAGGTATCCAACAGAAAAGGCTCAATTTTCTATACCTTTGTTTATAGAAATAAGATTTCAACCATTGGAAAACTGAGGCTATATTCTAGAGTACTCTATCCAAATACATAACATGAAATGCAGAACGAATTCTATTCAGCCCTGAAAAGGAGAGCCTGTCGTTGTGACCACATGGGTGAGTCTGGAGGGTTAAATGCTAACCTGAACCAGTCCAGGCACAGAGAGGCAGACACAGGATCCCATCCCATGCAGAGTCTGCCAATTTGCTTCATGCAGAACTGTGCACACCAACCTAGCTTTTCTGGGCAAAGTCTTAGATGTTATAACTCCACTCCCAGGAATTCATCATATAGGACAAATTTAACAGGAATAATTTTTTAAAAAACACCAAAGCACTATATTTGCAAGTTACTTTTAGTAGTCTATCAGCAAAATAAATAAAAATGTGGAAGGAAGGAAGAAAACAGGAAGAAAGGATGAGTAAAGGAAGGAGGAAGGGAGGAAAAAAGAATTAAGAAAAAGAAATCTCCAATAAAAAACAAATTGTGACGCACTATATGAAGTTTAATACAGCATCAGCATCCTGGCTGTGAGGTCTCCGGAGTCACAGTGAAAAAGTCATGTGATTTAAAATCAGAAATGCAGTAGACACAACGGCTGTCAGCCTAAGTCCATGGGGGTGTAGGTTGGAAACCAGCTTTCATCTGTGAGAGGGAAAAATCAGTATAATCAGGCTTGCAAAACTGCAGGAGCACTCTTCTTTGTTTCAAAAATTACTGTCTTTGTTGTATTTCTATCTTCCTTAATAAAAACAGTTCAATTTAGAGTACAGATACTCAACTTTTGTAACACCACGTGTAAAAGGATTTGTTTCATTTAAAGTTTTATGGTTGTTATGATACTTCACTTTTTAATTATTTCTACAAAAACAGTGTCTCGGTAGAATGCCACAATACTTATTTATAGTAAAAAGGAAAATAGATCTAAAGAATGTAATTTGTACAAAGTTGACTTAGAAACGTTTGCCCTTGGCAACACACACACAATAGCATGTCTGACAGTAAAATGCAGTGGGCTGCAAAATCCTCCCCGGCCTCACGGAAGGAATCAAATGAGATTTCAGCTACATTTCACCAAGTGCTCTCTCAAAAACCTGCAAATTCAGAGGAAGATTAAAGAAAATCCATTTCCAGGATTTCCTTGTGAGGAAATCTTACATGTAGAAGTGGAACATGACATACACATATTAACCAAGTCTTGAAAAATAGAAAATCATAATCCAAAATAAGGAGACTACCATTTTTTATATGTATACATTTGTAAAGAAAATATCTAAAAATCCATGTCCTCAATCCTATCAAGAACTAAAAGTCTACTCTAAGTATTCGATGTACATTGGTATAGTCCATCTCTCTCTCTCTCTCTGTCTCTCTCTCTCTGTCTCTCTCTGTTTTACATTGAAACCCTGAAGATGTGAACAACTATAGCCATTATTTAAGGTAATAGACTTCTTGAGGCATTCCACAGCCATACTGAACTTCTAACAGAGTACTTATAAATATTAGCAGGTTGTAACTATTGTTTCTTACTGGGCAAAACTGAGATAGCTGGCTTGGGACAAAGCTTTGTTAGTAAATGGACAGGGTGCACAGAGTACGGTGGTGGAATTGTCACTGCAATATTCTTTCCATACACAAAATCTGTACTCCAACTGTGAAACACACTCACGATTGGAGATAGAAGTTACAACGAAAGGCATAAACTACACTTAAAGTCAAAGAGAATTGTCTCTCCCCCCATGCTGCATTTTTCTTGGCAGTTGGAGAGCAGCTGAATGAACAAGCGGTCCCACCTGCACACCGCTGGGATAGTCTTGGCAGGTGCTGCAGAGTGGGCTCTCCGTATTTGTTAATTATAAAACAAAATATGCAGTGAAAAGTTACAGGAATAATTTTGAAAATATTCATGATAAAAATATTCTAGTCATTTGTTTTTTATTTAGTAAATCGTACTGTCATTACTAGTACAGGTTAATAGATGAAATTCACTTATATTTTATATATGAATAATTAAAATCATAGCAATCAAATGACTCAAGAAACCAATCAATTTATAGATAAGGAAGATTAAGTACTGACAGGGTGGGCTTGAGAAAGACGCTATACACGAAGACTAAAGACTCTTGTCAAGCTCTCACCCAAGCATAGGATACATTTATGATGGACTTGACCAGTAGCCTGGCACCGGTCGGTGGACATGATCAGATGTGACAATAATGTCAGTTACACACATGGCCCCGAAAGCCTTCACAGGTTACCGTGTGCAGTCTTCTGCTGATGGAATTACACATCTGCAGTGAGGCGAATCGGCCTCCCTGGCCACTGTCCCAGAGGTGTGACGGTCACAGAAGAAACACCATCAGCTGTGACCAGAATCAACACCTCCCAAGGGAGCTGAGCCTGGGATAGTGGGCCACATTCTCTGGTCTACAGAAACCCGAGTCCACCCAGCTGAGCAGTCCCAGCTGGCTGACTTGCAGATGGATGAGGTCAGATTGATTTGAACAAATCTGTCTTGAGGGGTTCATTAGCCAGTATCAGTTTAGCAATGAGCAACTGACACGAATATTGCTTCCTTCAACTAAAACACAAAAGCACACGTGCCTCCATGTACACCCATAGGTGAAGAGAAGGAATGTAAAAGGAGAGAAGAAGGAAGGGGAGGGAAAGTGGAAACAACCCTTCAGTGATGATATGAAGGCAAATCTGAAGGGCAGTGAGTTTTAGAAAGAGATTTCTAGCGAGATTAAACTGCGCTTGCTAGAGCTGCCCTCCTGGCTGTTTCAGGTATTTGTGGCCTTTACTCTGGGATCTCAGAATTTAACGCGAGTCTGTATAAAATAACCTTTCCAGTGGTGTTTGAGATAATTGCTACTTCAGTATAAGCTAGTGACTCTGTCAAGATTCAGCTTAGCATTTACCACAGCGACCAGCTGCAAACTTAATATATGGGTTCCTAAAAAGATAGCCCTCAAAAAACACAATAGGTAACCCTCAAACCCATGATTAAAATGAAACATCTTCATTAGATGCACTGCCCCCAATCTCATAATGCCAAGATGTGCTCACATTCATTTCATCAAGGATCAGAAGGACTCCTTAGAAATTTCCAGTTTGTGGTAAATACTATATGAGGTGTGATCAAAAAATGCAGTGAATGTTTAAATTTTTTAAAATAAATTGATTGCAGTAGAAGACACATTGTCATCAATCCCACTCAAAATCCTCCCCCTGGCTTTGCACACACTTATCCCCAGATTCTTATCACTCTCTGCAGTTCTGGAAGTTCTCCTTCCTCAGTGTCTTTAGTTGCTTTACCTTGGCGGCCTCGGTGTCAGTAATCGATGAAGAATGTTTGCTTTCATGACCGTTTTGACTTTGGGGAAGAACTGGAAGTCACCCTGTACCGGACCTGGTGAGTAAGAGGAGGGCACACACTGATGTTTCTAGAAGCCTGACTCTCTATTGGGGGGCACCCCATAGAGACATTCGGTGTGATTTTTAATCACACTCCATGAAAACGCTGCTTAGGAAAGCAGAAAGAGTCATGGATAAGTGTGTTCAAATAAAGCAAGGATATTTTGAGGAGAATTCATGGCAATAGGTCTTTTATTGTAATGAATAGTCAGAATTTGAACAACCACCATCTTTGTGGGTCACACCCCGAGTTACATTTATCACCATCGCATTCATTCATTAGGAGCACATATCACTGGGGCTACCCAGATAGTCTCGTGAAACTATCCACTGTAGTTATCTTTCATCAAACATGACAGGTTCAAATACTGCATGATTGTACTCATATGATGTTCTAAATATTATTTAATTGATGTGATTTGCTTGTCTTTGAAGTTTCATTTCTACTGTAACTGTTTACCTAAGGAATAAGTAGATGAAAAAAATAAATAAAGCAATGAGCATCAATAAAAATGAGAGTTCGTCAAGGAAGCACAGAACTTAAAATAATGGGGGGAGGGTAGGACCACTAACTGACACTATGGTACAAATACGTATCTATCAATGTGTGAAAGGAGTTTTTTTTCCACCAGTGCACTGAAGCTGTCAAAAAAAGTATGTTTCTGCTTTCATATTGAGTAGGAATGCCTAATTCTTTACAAACTTACCAAGTTACGATAATATAAACTGGGGGGAAGATGTGTGATTATTCAGGTGACGATAAAGAAGTATCTGTGAATTTAAAAAAATAATAGGTATTTAGGAAATTAGAGCTTTCCTCCTCCAGGGTATTTATTATAAAATCTCTATACATTCAAATTTTACATTCTGTAGAATGAATTTATTGTTATATGTAACACAAAGATGAGCTTCACTTTTTCCATGTCCCTTAAATAAGTGTCAGGACACTCTTGGGATAAATCCTAAGGAAATTTATTTTTTATCCTTTAGTATTTCAGGAAAACAGTTAGACAACTTTTCTATATTGTAAATATAATATTTTTGTATCATGTCTTACTTGTGAATTACGTTTGGAGTCATACATGTAGAGCATCCAAAAATTTCTAGAAAAAGCTACTAAAAGTAAAAAGTGACTTTGGCATGGCCCCAAAACCCGCGACTTTTTTTTTTAATATATTTACATAGCAGCAAACAATTTGAAATTAAACTTTAAAAAGATATAACTTACAACAACATAACAATATAAAGTTCTTTAAATATGTGTAAGACTTAAAATTTCAAGCAGTAGACCACTGTAGAGAAGAATAAATAACTAGATGAATAGAAGAAGCCAGTTTATGTCTAGAAAGATTCTATGGTTAAGAAATCAGCACTTCCAAAACTTATCTGTGTATTCAGCAGAATTTAATGAACTGGTTTAAAATACAAATGGAGATTTAAGTTTCTGAAATAAAGCAATTTTTTAAAAATAGTTAAATGAAGACAGTATCATTTCATATTTAGGCTTACTATAAAACTACAGTAATCAAGCATGTGGTATTTTGTACAATCAGGTAGTGTACAGCCAGTATAACAGAATAGAGACATTCAAGGACACAGATACATGGTAGGCCGATACTTAGAATAGATGGTTAATGGTTAATTTCACTGATTAGCATGACCAATCCATGTGGTGCCTGGACATTTGGTCAATCAAAATATGATCATACAAAGACCTGTTCTCTAGCATTTATATTTGGTTTATTTCTAGTAGCCAAATATTATGAATGAAAATTGTGTTATATCTACTCAATACAACATCATACAATGGGAAAAATACTAAACTATGGGTATATGAGATAATAAATTAATGTTAAAAGCATTTTATTATGTGAAAAGACAGCAAAAACTACTTAGCATGTATTTCTACTTTTGTAAAAATTCACTGAAAGGCAAAATTGTAGTGTCAGGAAGCTGATTGATGCATGCTAGCTTTGGAAAACAAGAAGGGGGTTTGTTGCAAAGGTTAGAATGACAGAAATGCTTTATGTTATGACCAGTGGTGGTTGTGAAACTATATATTCTTGCCAAAACTCACTGAATGACACACTTTAATTCTGTCTTAGAGATTATCCTTTACTAATGCTGATATTTAAAATTATATATCACTGATTTTGTAAGTTTCAACTTCTGACAGATTAAGTAAAAAATGTTTAAGAAAAGCAACAGAAATGTTTAGTAATATAAAACATTTTTACGTGTTTAAACTATGAAAGCCCTACAATATTTTTATAAGTGCCATTTCAATATATTCCAATTGAATTTCCTATTTTTTCCTTTGTTTGAACCAATAGAAATTTATTATTCATCACAAAATTTATTCTTTTAGAATTTGTAGTGAGAATTTTCTTTTATACTTAGGTTCACAGTTAAAATTAGAATTCTAATCTTTTATTGCTCTATTATTTTGAGTATCTTAATGTGATGTTGATAGATGAAAATGTCAGAAATGCAATATTTTTTCAGTGATTTTTAATGACATAATGCTGTTATGGACATAATTTTGTTAATGTTAAGGTTATTTTAATTAGAATCTTATATATCTAGGTTTTCCTAGTCATGAAATAATTTACATTCATTATAAAATATAATAAGAAAAACGAAAGTTGCTTATTATTCACATAGACATGACTGTACTTGAAGTTTTATAAATATTACCATACTATGCATATACATAAGTTCATCTATAAAACTGATGACAGCAACATTATTTACAAGTTCTATAATTACCTTTGAAATGAAAATGACCTTATAATTAAGTTTTTATGAATTCCTTATGGTATTGACATGATTAAATGTTACTTATTTTGCAATAGTTTTTTGCTCCTAATACAGATTTGAAGCATGCAAAACTTAAAAACATAGAATTATAGTCATGTATTATGGCAGTCTTCAAATACATGCAAATTGGGGAGAATAAAGTAGTGGTTATCAACTTTAAAAACCCTAAAATATGAGTTCATGTTATACACTCAGATAGCATTAAAATGTATAATTAGAAAAAACATTAGCAATAATTTGTCCAACAGTATATCTTATTCAAACAAAAATTTAAGTCTAATTGAAATTGAGATGGATCTAAACGGAAGGAGAATGGTGATGATTAAATAACCAGAACCTCATGCCTGGATGGTCATTTGTTTGCATTTTTAATAAATGCATGTTTGCAGTAGGTAATGCTTACTGTCCTTGTGTGAATCCGTCATGTCCTTAACACAGCTTCATTCTCCCTTTCACCCCTCCCCTCCCCCATCTCTTGAGCCCCTCCCCAGCTGAGAAGGACCTATCTCCCTACATCTTATCACCATCTTTTATTTTCTCTGATATTTACTCATATATTGTGTTTCACATGTGAGAGAAACCAGTAATATTTCAACTTGTTGTCTTATTTATTTCACTTAAATTTGTGGCCTCAGAGTGCACCCATTTTTCCAGATGAGACATAAGTTTATTTTTCTCTGTGGTAGCATAGTACTCCATCGTGTGTGAATACCACATTTTCTTTATCCATTCATCTGCTGACTGACATTTGCCTGTTTCGGAGACCTCGCTACTGTGCATAGTGCCTGGATCTCCAATACGATGTCTTTAACTCCTTGGGAATGGCTGAGCGTTCATCTTATTTGATGAATTGCTGTGTTTTCTTTTCCATGGACAGTGAATATAGGACCCCAGAGGCACACGTGTCACTTCTAGGATGCCATGTGCTGCTGCAGAGGCACTGACGGCTACACAGGCCTTCACTCAAAAAAAAGCGACCTCTGCGATTGGACGCCCACATGCTGCTCGGCACCAAACTACTAAGTACCCTGATTTGATTATTACAGATTTATTCACATACTGAATTATCCCACTGGATCCTATAAACAGGTACTATTAAAACAATAACCAGTAAAGAAGCAAGCAGTCTGAGCTGTGTTCATTATTCCTGGTTCTCTGTCCTTCAGGGAGTTTCAATAAATGTAAACCTAGGAAAGCATGCTTTTAAAGTTTTACTGGATTAAAAAACCAGTATATTAAAGTAATGTGTAATATCAGTCTGGGTTCCTCTAATCTAATGCTCACAAGGCTACAAATGTCTGATCATTTAATATCCTTATGTAAAAAATCCCTCTATTTCTAATGGAATAAACACAAAATTAGACATGGATGTCCAGATTGGCCTCTTCTTGCCTTGTCTGTGACCCAAGGCTCGAGGAACCTCACTGGATCATATTAGAATTTTAAGATCTTGTTGGGGAATATATAGCTGATCTTGAGCAAAGAAACAAAACAGAAAAATTCCCATAGTCGAGAAGAATCTTCATGTGGGCTACAGATGCTTACCCAAGAGCTGGTCTTCTAAAATCAAGCAACTGAGATTCAGGCAGCAAAGAGAAAGACCCAAGTGGGCAGTGCACTATTTCCCACATAACCGTGGAAACCAATCCCGGGGTGTGAGTCTCTCTGACGATAAACCCATGAAATTCTCCTCACCAAAAGGACCTGACTGATCTAGAAGCAAAATGTAATGTTTGCCTTAAATTCATGCAGATTTTAAGTGAGTACAATACAGTAGGAAAATATATTTCAATACGCATCACTTTCCTTCTAAAATCTACCCATGATTAAGACCCTGATGAGTCAATAAAATACAATGGAAATGTACTTTCCATAGTTGCTGTAGTAGATTACTATGGAAATACAACATATTGTTACAAACTCAGTAGTTTAAAAAGAAATGCAAATCTATTATCTCACTAACCTGTGGGTAGAAATTCAGTAGATTTCATTGGCTAAAAGCAAGTTATCAGCCAGACTTCATGAAGCCTTGGTGCTCTTTTCTGGGGGGAATAATGGGGTATTAGTCCATTTCCCACACATTTAAGCTGCTAGAAGGATTCAGTTCTTTGCCATGACAAAGTTGGGCTTTTATTTCCTTTAACCAATTGAGGGCCATTCCACCCGGCTGAGGTTCCATCTCTCCATCCTCAAAACAAACACCAGTGAGTTGCACCCTCTTGCAGTAAGCTAAAACACTCCTCCTCCTCCTCCTTAAGAATCAACTTTCATTCATTCATTCTTTGTATTGTTGTCTCCATCTCAATTATATTAATTTCTGTTCTGATCTTTGTAACTTCCTCCCTTGTATGGGCTTTGGGTTTATCTTGCCCTTCTTTTGCTAGAAGCTTGGGATATATCATTAGATTATTTGTCCTCTTTCTGTTTTCCTGATGTGGGAATTCACTGCTATAAATTTCTCTCTTAGGACGGCTTTCATTGCATTCCACAGATTCCAGTATGTTGTATCTGCATCTTAATTTAACTACACATATTGTTTAATTTCTCCTTAAATCCATTTGTAACCCATTGGTTGTTCATGAGGATATAATTTTTTTTGCGAGTTACTTAATTTCCATGTGTTTATGCAGTTTTTGAGGTTTCTTTTGCCTTTAATTTACAATTTCATTGCACCATGGCCAGATAATAGGAGTGGCATAGTTTCAATTCCTTTGCATTTACTTACGCATGTTCTGTGCACCTCCTCCTTCTACTTCATCCCTGTCTGACTTTTCTCACTTCTTTTTCTTTTTTGAAGAAATCACACCTTAGTCGGACCTGCTGCCTTGATTCCCTTTTACCACACAGGGTCACATAGTCACAGCACACCACAAGGGAAAGGGGACAGTGGGCACCACCATCTGGCCTACAGAAATTTCTTAGCAGGACATTTTAGATTTCACTTCAACGGGATAAGAATTGCTAGGAACATGCTTTATTGTAGAGACTTCCTGTCCTGTGTGCCGAAAACTTCAAAATTGCACAGGGCTTCAGTACGCCTGTCCAGCTCCACTTTCACACAGCACAGGTGACGCTAACACAAATGAGAACTGACTCACTTTCTATTTTAAACAGCGTTCGCTGTGAGTTCGGCCAGAGGACATTGTCCATTCCTGGGAGTGAAAGTGCCATGCATCTGAAGCTGGCGAGGTTCTGCTGGAAACTGACCCTGAGCCTGACCTCTGTCAGCATGGAGTCTACATCCCAGGAGAGAGAGTGGATGAGTGCTGACGGCTAAGTCTAATATGTAAGACAATGACGACTACTGGGAAGTAAGATAGGAAAGGGAAAGAAGAACGGGTGGTGGCAATGCGAGGTGTGGGAAGGATTGTGTCTAAGAGTCAGAGGCAGCCTCGAGGAAATGAGGGAAGGAACACAGAGAATCAAGAGTCAAGTAGAATCAAGCTTTCCAAATGCACGTGTCCCTAGTTCCATTGCCTGTGCACATTGGACTGCAGCATCTTCAGTCTTCCAATGCAGATTCACACCAGGGACTCACGAGGGAGCTTCCAGTCCTTCAGCCACTTCCTGCCACCGTGTTACAAAAGGTAACAAGTGTGACAGAGATGGTACAGAAAAGGGAATGCTTACATTCTGTGGTTAGTAGCATAAATTGTTCAGCCTTTGAGAAAAGCAGTGTGGACTTTACAAGCACACCCACATGTACACACACACACACACACACATACACACACACACACCCTAACAGGCCTTTCATTGCATACTATAATTTACTAAGGGTTAGAAGAGGTGGGTTATGAATTATACTACAGAAATTTGCAATATTAAAAACTGGGACTTGTGTTTCTGTTCCTAAGTGTTCATTAGTAATTCTGTTATGTTCTCCCACTTGCTTTTTCCCTGCTTTCCTTAACTGTACCGCAAAGCACCAAGAGATTTCCTCTTGTCACCATGGGCAGCCAAGAAGTCATTTATATTTGCTCCATATCACTGCTAAAATTTACTTTGCTTTATCTTCCTTCACTTCCAGTATTCTCAGTAAGAAATGCTAGTGTCCAAATAATAAAAATAGTAGGTGTTAAAAAGATTTGTTCATTGATGTAGATGGGACTCTTTCAGAAATTGTCAAATGAGCTAGAAGACTAACTGCCATGTCCTTAAATTATTTAGGAACCGGAAAAATGGGTCCACTTGTATTTTAAATGACACTCCCCTGAAAGCTATTACTACATGGCCAAAGAGAAGTCAGAACTTTCTAAAACATGATATGAGTATAAATAGTGGTAGATAAAAGCATTTTAATTTTAATAGTTATTTGTGTAATGTATAATATGCATTAGAGAAAACATGTACATAGCATCTTAAACCTATTATTTTATGACTATTATTAAGCATAATATAAACAAAAACAATAAATTTAAAGACAACTATTAAGTAATATCACTGAAAAAAATAATTTCGCAGGTAGAGTTACAATAAAAGCAGTCCATAAAAGTGTAACAGGGAAAACAGGACAGAACTCTGGGGAGAACTGAATTATGCCATCCCTGCTCTCCCTTGAGCCACCCAATTGAAATACACAGCTGCCCAGGCCGTCTGCAAGGCACAAGCCACAGACCATTCAGGTCCTCAGCAGGCTCCCATAGAAAGATGATGGCAGAGACAGAATCCAAGGCAGCTGCGAGGAGGTCACTGGATAGCTTCAGCAAAGACAGCATTACCACTACGGTGATGGAAATTCACCACTCGCTCCCAGGAACCAGAGTTCCCACAGTGGTTTCTCACCAGGACCTTGCTGCCTGCTTTGTGTTTCTCTGATACCTCAGGCCCCGTGGCATCAGATGATTGTGTCTCTGTCCGGTACCAGGTATAGAGCTGTCAGTTGTGATGGCCAGGGTTATATCCCCAGGTGAGTGGAATCAGGAGAGACGTTCATATTCTATCTGGGAGCTGGGAGTCTAAGCTGGAGGGCAGGACTGCAAGGAGGTTTCCCCTTGGTGCACTATCCTGCCAGCAGCAACCCCAAGCATTGTCTCAGCAGAGCTGCTGATTTCCTGCTTCACAGGAGCCACCTGCTATCCGCTCCCCACACAAATATAGCAGCAGTGCTATTGTCTCTCATAATCCACCTGATAGGGAGGCTATTTGCACACCTGTTAAAGACTCTTTTCAAAGCCTGAAAATGTTAAGAGTTCCAGGCACAACAGAGTCAAATTTATGTAATGAGATACCTTTTGAAATTTATGCCCATTTATCAAAAACCCTGAAAAACCTAGTCCAGTGCAAACCTGCAGCTATATGTATGTGATATGCAGAAAGGAACACTTTTTCTGCTAGCCTTAGAGATTCTGTGCTTGAGTTTCCTTTAAAGTGAGTTTAAATTAGCTGGACTAATCCTCCTGATTACAATTCAGTGACTCACCAGAGAGCTGGGTCCGCTGATGGTCACTCAAGCTAATACGTAGAACAGAAATATACTCAATCCATGCAAAGGATGTGGGTCCGCTGAACATCATCCATGCTTGAAGAACTATTGAGAGATTATACCTGTGATCACTGCGGCAGTGCCTCAGCCCCTGTGACTGCCATCTCTAATCACGTCATTACAGAAATTATCTCCTGGGAAACTGCAGGATTTTTTTTCTGTAATCTTATCTGAGGCAATTACTTGCAATCTTCTAGCAGTAAATTAACTTAGTTCTCAGTTTTCTACCTGACTGGTTTAGAGCAATGACTAATAGCAAGAATCTAAGATTTTAAAAGAGTTCTTCCAACCAGGCCAGCTCTATGGATAACAGAAAGTCTTTTTATTGCAAATAACAGGTTTATTTTGTACTAATGACTGGTGAGGAATGAACTGCAAGTGTGTATGTGTTGTACTCAGGGGCTTGCAAGAAGGATGAGACACATAATTTATAGCATTATTTTATGATAGTCACCTAGGTTCAAATAAAGAAGCACAGGAAATCTGTCCACAAACTGAAGACCTAGAAAATCCAGCCGAAGGCCTGGGTTCCACAGCAGTGTCCTTCATGAGTCCAGCTGAAGATGTAGAGCCCATGCCATGCCTCCCACAATTCAGCTGGAGGCCCAGAGTACACAATAATGACTCATGCAAGTCTGTTGCACAAAATCTACACTGGGAAGGCCCAAGAGTCAGCAGTGGAAGCTGGAAAGTCTATGCCAGTGGGCTGAATTATCTGTGCCAGTAGGTAGAGAGTTCTGCCCTGGAGCCAAGAAGCAATGCTCAAAGTAAGGTCCAGGGCTCCCTCAAAGAGTCCTAAGCCATCCTCAGTGGCAACAAGGTCCTTAGCCCCTCCAATGATGAGAACAGCCAAGCTCAAATCAGGAAGCGAGCATGACAAGCTTCTTCTGGAGACCGAGCAGTGTACATATTTTCTTCCAGAGCTAGGAAGTGATACTCAATGTGAGGATCAGAGTTCCCAAAGTGAACCACAGTCATATCAGGCAAGAAACTGCAGAAGCTTCTGCAGGAAAACCAACAGCTCCAAACAACAACACGTAGGAGATCCCACAATGCTCCTCTCTTCCTCTCCACTTCTTTTTATGCTGGCAACCATCCCCACGTGGACCCCTACACTCAGCACCAAGGTGATTCAGCACAGCTGGTGTTTAAGTTGACCACCAGTTACCAATCCACTACAATGTGTGTGTCCATGCACATAAGCACACACTGACACTCACACTGCATGGACTCCATTTCTTTACCCAGGTTATCTCTCCCTTCTGATTTTTTTGCCTTTGGAGTCCAACTTCTACATAATGCACCAAAAGATTTCAGTACTCTCTTTCTTCCACCTGGTTTACAGAAGTGTGAAGTTGTGGGATTAATTCTACTGTCCTGGTTCAGGTAATCTGTGTCCATTGATCAAAAGAATTTGCTAGTATGAAGGTTAGCAGGTTGGGTGGACTCTGTCCATGGTCCCGAGAAAATGTCCTACGATTATTTGTTTAGACCTGGGTTGTGGAGATGGGGAAGGATCATTGAGTTTGTTATCTTTTAAAATGCTGCCAGAACCTGGACATTTCTTTTTTGACAACTAAGGAGTCTTGGAAAGGAGGCATGCAGGGAAAGCCTACGCTTTCTCTGCAACATGTTTCTACATGCGGTGGGAAGAGATAATCAGGGATCAGAAAATAAAAGATTTACTTTGTGCTAAAGGATTCAGTATAGAAATGAGATAAGCGGTTATCAGTGATCCACTTTCCCAAACAGTACAAAATTTCCACCAAGTGTTTCCAGTCTCTTTGCATGACTTTCATGATGCTAACCATTGATCTGAAGAAAATCTGTACTCAGTAAAAATTTACTCTTTTAGAGTAATCTAAGTATTTTATTTCTTCTCTTCCAGTAAAATCATTTCTAATCGTTCCTTTTGTTTGCTTGGCTTCCGTAGTAAAATATTTATACTCTTCCCTGTAGACTCAGCCTCTTTGGACACCCATTTTTCATCACCTAAGATAGTAAAGATTCCCACGCTGCAGTAAATTAGTGTTCTACAAAATAATTCCTGAGTGTAGCCTCAGAGTCCAGCCAACTCACAATCAAGGTGCAAGAATGATTGAAGACATACGATGCAATTATTTTAAAAAGGAAACACTGGGACCCCCGTAGGTAGGCAATGTAGTGAGGTAGTTAAGAGCAGGGTTTTGTTCGGAGGTGTGCCTTCGGTCAACTTTGCAAATTAATGGCTGTCCTTCGAAAGAGCCTCAGTCCCACCCTCAGTAATGTGATGAATTTGTGTATGAAGATAATACCTGCCCCAAAGGGTCATTGTGCTAACAGAAAAGAAGTGCAAACTGACTGATTATAATACCTGATATGGAGCAAAATTTCAATAAATTCTATTATTAATAAGAGAAATAAATAGATAATAAATTCTACTATAAGTGAGGAAAATCCAGGGAGCTGATTACGGATCAGATCAAATATATGCCCTAAAATGCTCATGCATGCAGGGATAAGGCTCTAAGGACGTGACTAGATTGTGGGGGTGCTACACTCATTAGCAGCATAATCTACAAATGCATTTGTAGGTAAATGTGTTGTCAGGAGGTGGAACCCAGTTGGAGGAGGAGGTCATTGGGGTTTGGACTTGGAAAGGGGTGTTCTGGTCCCCAGCTCCTCCCTTTTTTCTCTCTACTCCCTGGCTGCCATGGGTTAAGCAATTTTTCCTGGTTAGGCTCTTTTGCTGTGCTAGTTCTGCATTGGTATATGCTGATCGTGGACTATACCCTCTGATTCATTAAGCCAAAACTATCTCTATTTTTCTAGCTGCAGGTTCATATATTTTGTTCCTGTGATTGGAAAGTGACTAATTCAGACCCCATCTTATCTTTCAAAGCAGCTGTGCTATAATTCAAAGTCTGGTAATGTTCTATATGAAAAAAAGATTTTAACTATGTAAGAGAAAAATTATGAAAATACTTTTAAAAATAATTGCATCCAATATTATTTGACTACTATATTCTAGACCCATTCCAAATATTTTCTGTGCATTAATTAATTTCATTTCCACAATAAATTCTGGAGTAGGCACACTTTATAGGAAAATAAAATGAGGTACAGAGGAGCTAGAAATTTTATCAGGTTACTCAGATAATCACAAATGAAGCCAGGATTTAAGTCCAGGAATATCAGCCCCTGGCTCACATACTTAGTGCCTCTTCTCTACTGATCTGGGAATATGAAATTTTCTGTAGATGCAAATTGTCATTTTGTCCTTAATATTGTGAAGGGAACAATTATATCATTCACTTCATCACTGCTTAAAACATGATACGAGCTGTAAAGACATAATCAGGAAAAAAGTGTAGTGGAGGATTTTTTAAATGGAAAAAATCCATAGTCTTTACATATGTAAAAGACTATGTATTAGTTCAAAGAAAAGTCATAAAGTCAGATAAAATGGTTCATATTCAAGATGTCTGCACAGCAGTTACATATTCTGAGTTATAACTTTCAATATGGCAAATAACAAACTCAACTTTTTATTTGCATAGGAGTGGAGAGATTGGTGACAAGTTACTGGATAGCTCACAAAACATAAAATCCCAAGGAAATGCAAGAATTGGAAGAGAAAACTGAATCTCAAGCAGAACTTTTTACCTCCTGCTCACATAACTTCCTGGCCTTGCCTTCCCCTCTTCTGTGGTATACACAAGGCTGCTCTCAGCTCTGCTTTCTTGTCCATAACACCACCACTCAAAAAAGCAGGTTGGGACTCTACTCCCCACTCCAACACAAAGCTACAAAATAACTTCAACTTCCCCAAGCTGCACAATCTCCCTCTCTTTTTTTATCCACAGCCCAAATTGTTATGACTGGGGAGGCCTCCATTTCCAGAGCAGAGGGTGCTGTCCTCAGAAAACGGGAAATAATGGTATTATCCAAATAGACAAAAAACATTCAAGTTGGTATCTGAAAAATCAGGTAATTCTACTTGTTCCTTGGTTATAATAACTTGAGCACAGCATGGAAAACAACCGGTGTTCTGTAGTTGCATAAAAATTAGCAAGATTTTTCAAGTTCTGCCTACAAGTCTTGGGAAGCTGCAACTGAAAAGAAGAGCTCTGTGAAGAGGACTGTGTGTGGTGTGTGTGCATGTGTGGCAGGTGCGTATGAGGGAGGTATGAGTCTGCCTTTCTTGCTCTACTCATTCTTGATTTGGTCAGTGTCCTAAACATCACGTAGCTCATGGTGAGCGTGGAAATATAACAAGGTCCCTCTTCTTTCTGGAACCTTATTGCATTCCTCTGATTAATATCTTTATATCTTTTATAATTATTGCCTTAAACTTTCCATTGTGGTTGCTATAATTATTAATTCACAAGGTTTTCTCCTCTGGTAAAATCCAAACTTCTAAAATGCAGGAGGTATAATTTACTCATGTTTATGTTTCCAGAACTCAGGGCTTGCAAATGTACATGCTTAATAAAATGAACGAATAGAAGAGTAAATTCAGAATGTTCAGAATTTATGGCAGCAGATATTTTTTTTGTATTTTTTATAAAATATGTAAAACAGTTGTCATCAAAATTTCACTAGATGTAGACATTTTAGTAGAACCTACTTCAGTGGAAACATGGGTCTAAATTCATATATCACGTTATTTTCTTCTAATACTTCTATACATTTTATTATTTCCTTGCCTTTCTCTTCTCTCCCTTACTGGATATTTTTCAATTTTCATTTTTATTAATATATGTTTACAGCACATAATGATTATATTCATTATGAGGAGTTAGTACATATTGTAATTCATCTTAATTCTCTTTCTATCCCCTCTCCCCTCCTCTGGTAACCTTCCCTTTTGCAAAAAATTTATCTCCTCCATTCCTATTAGTTATCTTACATTGTGTTCTTTGATTCATCTGTACTTTGAATTTGTCATATAAAAGAAACCATATGATATTTAAGATTGTATGTCTAATTTATTATGCTTAATGTTATGATCTCAAGTAGCATCTATTTTCCTACATATGACTCAAATTTACCCTTCTTTGTAGCAGAGTAGAACTCTACCATGTGTATAGTTAAATAGATAGAGGCAAAAAAAAGTTGAAGAGATCACGTAATTGCTGTATTCCCATTTTCCTAACTAATAAGCATTGGAGACATCAATATTTTGGTGTTTTTAATGTAACTTTCTCTGGATATCTTGTGGTCCCTCAGATAAATGTGTATCAGAAGCAGCACATGACTTTGACACTCCCTGCTGACCACCATCTGTGTGTGCCAATCTGGGAGCATAGCTCAGAGCCAGCTGGGTGCATTCTGCCCTCACAGCAGGCTGCTACACATGCAAGGGCAGAAAATCACTTGTCATGCTGTTGCTACACCTCGCAGTTATTATCTTATGTTTTGGAGACAGGTGCACACTTACATGGAACCACGCTTCTCCTGCTGAGAGCGTCTTCCCAGCAGTCACTTCTGACCTTGTGCCGTGTGGCTGTCTGGCACCACCGAGGGCAGCCAGTGAGGATGGCTGGGGGAGAAGGCTGAGCCTGCCTAGGAGCAGAGCCCCTGCCGATCTCTGCAGCATTGAACAGGAGCACTGACAAGGCCTTTCTTCTGCACATAGGCTGTAAAGCTCTTATTCTTCTTCAAATGTATGTCTTTCTGATAGTCAGCTGTAAACTCCAGTAAGACACACAGACAAACCTGAGTCCACACAATTCCATTTGTAACAGGAAGTGTTCTTGATGTCAAGACTGTCTGAGCCCATGATCTGAGACTGGTCTTCCTAGCAGAACACTCCCCCAGAGGGAGACTTCCTGAAATACACAGAATTAGAATGTCTGTGGCAGGTTAGCTTCCGTAAGCATCGATAATGGACTCCTAAGGAACTGCGAATCAAAGAATTCGTGCGTGTGTGTGTATTCACTCCTTATCCTCAAACACTGTATTTCATAGCATTGAACTTAACAACAGAACTTCTTCTCTATACTCTAAGATGATCACCTCTCTGCTATTCACATGCCCCTCCTTGGGTCAACCAATGTCACAATGATTTACGATGTCCTAGGGTGGGTCCCACAGTGGCCTGTCCATATGGTCCATAGGGTCCACAGTAAGGAATGTGTTTTACACTTAGAGACCTTCTCAATTTGCTTCACTAAGACAGAAAAGAAAAACACAAAAACTGTCACACGGTTTTACTCTTCCTGGGCAATGTGGATCTCAACGTATCCTTATTGGATATGCGCTTAGAGCTTATGAGTTAGTCAATTCCTTTTTGTTGTTGTTCCTAAAGCAGTTTATGTCCCATTAAAGTGGTTTTAAAAACCTAATTTAGAAGATCATGATTTTTACTTTAAAAACCAGGACCACAGAAAACAAGAGGATGTCTTTGGCAGAACATCCTGAGCTTACCCAGTCAATGTGATGTGCAGCAAAACTACCCCAGAACTGAGTCAATCAATCCACAGGCCAGCGTTAAATAACAATGTATTGTCATTCACAGTTGAGAAGGAAGACTGAAATCTCAACAGCAGTGAAACTGGTTTTGATGGAGGGGAGAACAATGTGGGTTAAAGAGGCTGGACTTTGCTCTGCATTACTTTTAAATCCTCTTTCAGTTTAATGGCGCCCCTAGTGGTTGTCCAAGGGACAAACTGTGAAGCGCAGGCGATGACATGCTCCCGAATGCCGGAAAAGTGTGGGGAGACAATTTAGTCATGATCTCAATCATAACAGGAAACCCAGGGCTGATTGGAAACATAAAACGTGGCTTTTAAGAGACTAGGATTTAAAATTGTATGGATCCAGGTACAAGTCTGCTACCTATTATGTAACAGTGCCACGTTGGCTAACAGCTCTGGTTCCCAGCCACCTTTTCTGTAAATCTGTAATGTTTCTTATGAGGTTTTTTGATAATTTAGGGCATTGCTATGGTTTAGACCTCGAATATCACCCAAATTGCTCATGTGCTCAGAGATGGGCATTGGGGAAGGTGATTGGACTATGGGAGACTCTACTCACCGGGGAATTACCCTACTGAAGAGCTCATAGAGTTATGTATGGTCTGTTCAGAAGTGGGTCATTGGAGGGATGAGCTGGAAAGTAGGATTCCCTCTCTGGCTCCTCCTTTCTCTGCTTCTTGGCAGCCATGGGCTGAGCACATTTTCCTCTGCCACACCTCACTGCCATCCTGTTTCTGCCTTGAAGCCAGTTGTGGACTGAAACCATGAGCCGAAAATAGATCTGTCTCCTTCAAACTGCGGGTGGTGGGTATATTGTCCCAGCAATAAGGCAGTGAGTAAGACATACGTTAACACATGAAAAATGTAATGAAAACCAGCTGGATCACTTAGGATGTAAATAACGGTCTGAAATAACTTTCCTGAAACACACTGGCACACAAACATTTTCAGTTTGTATCTCTAGCCTACTGCAGACTTTCCCAGATATAAGCAAAATTGCAGCACTTGCTCTTATCCATGAAATGCATTTTCTCTTTGCTTTTGGAGTCAAAGTTCAGATAAGCCCCTGGAGGCCGGGACATTTCAAAATTGCGTCTGTTACCCAACCTTCCCAATCAAACTATCTTATGCTACATGAACACCAAGACTGCTGTCAAAGTCAAACGCAGATTGATTCGTATGACATGGTGACGTTACAAAGGGTCCCTCCATTTGCAGTGGAGAATAGTTAAATCTGTGTCTAAACTGAGGTCCCTGTTCTTGGACTTGCAGGTGGTACTGATGTAGAGCTCGCCTCTCATTGCCGCGTGTCGCTCAGGTGTGAGGGAAAATAACATTGACCCCATGTGCTGTATTCAGCATGAAATGTTGTTGCCTTGGTTTCCAGCACGATTTCCATGCAAAGTATCCCCAGGTTGAAGGGCAGGAGCAAGGACAATGGTCCTTCTTTAAGGGATGCCCTTGCTGCTTTGAGGCCTCCCACCTTCCAACCGCAGGCCTGAGGGAGCAGCCACGAGCTGCTCGTTTAATTTAAGATCATCACCTTCAGTTTCCTGTGAGAGGCTGCCTTGGATTCTTCTGGAAAGAGTGTAAGATCCTTGAGTGATCTGGAGGTGGGAGATGCATCTGAGTGTACTGCAGTATCAACTCAGCTGACATCAGAATGATGTCAGTGGCATTAGGATGATGTACTCCTACTTTACCTGTTGTGTCTACATCTACTTTTTCCTTAAAATATAATAACCATAACGTGCATCCGTCACCTGTGCTCCCAGACTGAGGAAGGGCAGGGAAGAATGGAATGACTCGGGCGTTGAAGTCTGCAGTGGTGTTGAGCCATGATCTTGCTATTTACGATCTCTATTATCTCAGGCAAGCTATCGACTTCTCTAAACAAGTTTTCTTAGTAGTGAATCTGTTACATCTTATTCTTGTACATCTTTTCTCACAAAAGCTAGAAAGAGTATA
Organism: Dolichotis patagonum; assembly: GCA_004027295.1. Classification (NCBI taxonomy): domain Eukaryota; kingdom Metazoa; phylum Chordata; class Mammalia; order Rodentia; family Caviidae; genus Dolichotis; species Dolichotis patagonum. The sequence goes on from PVJX010004642.1 coordinate 23,631, forward strand.
ATCGAAGTAAAGAATGAAAAATTTTTAAAAAGTCAAATTGAAAAAAACAAAAAAAATCTCTGGCTATTGTGTGAACATCCATCACTGGGCACATGGGTCTGAAGAGGAAAAAAAAAAGAACAGCTTGACAGAAAAAGAAAGTATGCCCTTGCTGTATTTCACATGAATTTTTACAACCCTGTACAACAAAGTGCTGTCATTTTTGCATTGTGGTAACCTGTGTGGTGCTAAGCTCATCAAAGTGTCCCAGGACGGGCTCCGTAGTTTGACAATATGAGGCATACTCTATGAATAATTCCTGATCATATTTTACCACCTCCTGAAGAGAAAGTCGCCTTCATTGGTGATTTCAGAAAGGCACTATAGAAATTCTCAAACAGCACTTTTTATTCAGATCCCAACAAATCTTTTTATTAACCCAAGATGCATTCTGCAGTTGAGAGTTCAGAGACAGGTGAATTCAAAAGACACAAGGACAGATCCTTAGCTCTTTGTAGCTGTAGTGTTCAGGCCGGATCATTCGTTCCTTCCTCAGCCAAAAAATCATCCCGCAGCGCTCAGCCCTAGGCATCCCACCCTTTCCATGAAAATTTGCTTAGGCCCTATTCGACCCATGCCCTTGCTTGTTTTCCCACCTGGAGATTTCTGGTCTTCTCTGCTTTATCTTTCTCAGCTTCAGGTGTACTTGAACCTGACAGCTGTGCTTGGCTTTGTATCTCAAAGCCTCCTGGAAATTATCTTGGACTTCCTGCTGACTTTCTTTTCATCTGGATTTTCAGATCTCCACCTCTTCCTGACCCTGCACTCTGTTTCTATATCTGGACACAAATCTGCTGAAATGATGCCTCAGCTCTCTCCAAATATAAACAGGGCTATACAGAAGAAGCACGTGTATCATGAGCAGGCCTGCTGTGGAAAGAATAAAATCTCTGATCAGCACCTGTTTAAACAGCGCAGATACAATCTCACCTGACCAGAGGACTAGGAGTAACATGGCCAGCGATGGCACAGCTCACCAGCAACCCAGGCTGTTCTCGTCCTTTGTCCCTGTCATCCTCCGAGGGCTGCTGATAGATCTTAGTATGGTTGCAAGATGACCACTATAGCAAAGGGCACAGCACGGAGAAAGGGCATAAGCCAATTGGGTTCCTCTGCACCTGGCTCTCCCTAAAGAGAGGGAGACAGAGATTCTTCCCTAGATGGTCCCATCATTCTCTTCAGATCTCACTGCTTCTAAAGCCCCAGGCCAGTAACAATAATAAATGTGCTAGGGCTGACAACCTTAGTCCAAATGGGTTTTGATCTCTGCTCCTAAGAAAGGAAGAGATAGCATGGAATGTGGGGCCAAAAATATCTGCCATACAGTAGTGAACAGACAAGCACGGCTGCCTGTGTGTTACCACCACCAAAAGCAATCCAAGACCCAGAAGTCAGAAATCCGGGAGTGAAGTTTTATTCAACAGGAGATATTTAGCGTCCTTGTCTAGGCAAATGACAGTCTGAAGCCTAAAACTGGAATCTGCGGTTTGCAGAGTCGGACCGTTTTGCTCCCCTGAGAAATCCACGCTGATGCTGCCACCAGCTTCTCCACTCTGTGGCCCCATCCTTGCCTTGTATCTTGAGCTGGAAGTGATGGCAGCCACGGCAGCGCTGAGACCTCCCGGTGGAGGAAAGGAATCACGCTGCGCTTTCCTCTGCAGGATTCTGGCCCGCAGTGCAGCGCGTCCGAGGATGAAGGCAGCGTGCAGAGAGCTAGGGGCCAAAGGCAGACGCGCCCCTTGTTTTGTGCGGGCCGTGATCCTCTGAGGGTCCTGGAGAGAGGCAGCCGGTGACGATAAATGTTACCGGGGAGCCAGAGATTCCGCTGAACAGTGTGACTGCACCTCCGACGATGCTGCTGACTTGCTGAAAAAGCTGCTAACATGGAAAACTTTGGAACAGGCATCTAAATCAGTATCTTATTAGATTCCCGAAAGTTCTCAGTCAATAGCAAGCAGTGCCCGTATAACACACTTTGCAGTTGCCCATGTGACTGAAACCGGATGGGTTGAAGGAAATCCTCACAGGATAGGGACTTCTATAGGAAGTCATATCGTCTTTCCTTCACCTGCTCCAGACAACAAACTTGAATCTGATTGGAGCCCTATTTCATCTCCATTAAATACATTCATTACTTTCTACACATAACTGACTATAGCAATTTTATTAGTGATTCATTTTTAACATAGACAACATTGATAGTGTTGTCTAGTTGTTGATAGTGTTGGTAAAATGTACAGAAAGCAGTTGTCATGCACTATTCAATGGATTAAAATGGCTTGATAATAATTGGGAATTTGTCTGTTGAGTGTTAACTCTTTCTGTTCTACTCAACTTTCTCTATATTATTTTCACTGCTTATTGAAATTTTACCTTGTAAGAAACTGAACTGGAACTCCAAGTGGCTCGTCAGGACTTTCTAACCAACAACTGAGGAGATGTGATTTCCAAGTGAGTACAGGGTGGTCAGACTGTAAAGATCTCTTATTTGAGAAATGTTAATGTGCTCTTTCATATGCTCTACCATTTCCCACAAAGCGAGTCACCAGGCCACACAAGAACCAAGAACGCCTACAGGAAGAGAGGAAGCATTACAAGGTGAGTTCAGTCCCATCCTGTGAGGCACAGACAGGAGGGGGAAAAGACTGAGTCAAGTTGTCTCCGTCGCATAAGACCAGCAGTTGAGAAATGCTACTCTAGATAATGAAGAAAAGAAGTCTAGAGAATTCAATCAGCATTTGATATTTTCACTGCTAAGCAACTGTATCATTACTTTGAATATTCTGAGTTTTCTTCAGTCAAGTTAACTAATAGAAATATGTTAAAAATAGCTTATTCACTTAAAAATTTATTAATATGCAATACATAGACTTGCTAAATTCTGGGGTTACAGAAACAAAATTATATAGTCCCAATTCTGAAAAGGCTTAAGGTCTACAGAGTGAGTCAGCGAACCCTAATGGCAGCACAAATAAATATATGTACCAAAGTTTCATGTTTACAGAAAGAAGAGGAGGCTAAACAGGACAAATAATTATAGCTTCCTTTATACTGTTAGCTTCAATATCAGGCTAGGAAATATTATTACATTTTTTTAACACCCTCTTTGGTCACTATTGCTTTTTGAGTTGATGAAGAAAAACCATACAGATCAAAAATAATCTGAGCACTGCAGTTTGTATAGAATGAACTTGTGGCTCCCAGATACTGTCCTCGTCAGGGATATTTACAGTTGTCCTTCAAAAAGGAATATAGGCATAAAGAATGTGTGCATACAGAATAAAAAGAAAAAAACTGAAACCACTTAAACAGAGTTTTAGTAAGAGTACTGCTAGAGACTATGCATTGATATACAACCATTTCACACCCAAACTACACGCAGATACTGAGACAGATCTGGATAGGAGGGTGCTCAGTCAGTTTAGTATGAAGCCAGTCCTTCTGTGTTCCTCTTTGGGTGACTGTAAGAAAATGTATTTCAACTATATGAGCTTCAGAACCATGGTTTTATAGTGTTAGTAAACATAGATTTTTTTAGAGAAATGCCGAGCAGCACCACTTACAAGTGATCCGTTGGTCTCATGTTCTGTTTTCTTTCTGAAGACTGTTTTCCAGAATGTCTGTGCTGTCCTACATTCCTACCAGGAATATATAAATGTTCAGTCTCTGCCTTCACCAGCATTTTATCGCATTGTTTTTATTTTAGTGATTTGATAGCTCTCTACTGATAATTCCTTGTCCTCTTGATTTGTATTAGTGGCCAATGATAGTCAACATTTTCCCATTTATATTAGCTATCTGTATATAACTTTTATTAAAGACTGTGCATGTCTTTGTCTTATTTCTGTGAATTAAGTTTATTGTTTTACTGTTGAATTTGGAAAATTCTTCATATGTTTTAGATATTACTTCTTTGTCACATACATGTTCTAAAGGTTTTTTTAGTCAGTCTGTAATTGATATTTTTATCCTTTTACCAAAGGATTTTTTAGAACAAAGATTTTTAATGTGATGAAGACTAGCTTTCAGATTTTGTTTTTATGCATAATGGTGTAAACATCAGATCTTAAAACTATTTTCTATCATTAGATCCTCAAAATTTTCTCATATGTTTTCTTCTAAAGGGTTTATTTAAGTCTATGATTCATTTTTATTTCATTTTTCCATAGTCTGTGAAATATAAGTAGAAGCTGTTTTTTATGGCAAATACTTCTCCATGTTTCAGTACCATTTGTTGAAAAAGTTGTCTTCCCTTCATTAAATGGCTTTTACTTTTTAAAAGAGAACTCAGCAGGGGGTATTTCTGTTGGTGTGTTTCCGATTAATCTTTTCTGTTCCCTTGATCTATGTGTTTATTCTTCCCCAATAGCATCGTTTGATCACTGTAGCTATATAAGAAGTCTTGAAATTGAGTAAATATAATTCTTCCATTCTTCTTCAAAATTGATTTACTGTTCTAGTTCCCTTGCATTTACATGAGTTTTAACAGAATCTTGCATAAACCTAGGAAAAAATCTCACTAGGACTTGATGGAAATGTAATTAAACTTGCACATCCAACTTCAGAATCACAGACATCCACCAACACAGTGTGTTTCCATATTTATTTGAATCATATTTGATTTCTCTTTCAGTGTTCAGCAAAAAATGCTATACATCCTTGTAAGATCTGTGCCTATAATTCCATTTTTGCAAATGGTATTGCATGCTTAGCTGAGATGTCCTGGTGATCGTTGTTACGACATACAAATATGTGTGACTTGTGTATGTTTTTCTTCTATCCTGGGCACTTGTTGAACTTAGTAGTTGTCCCAGAAAATGTTTTTGTTTAGATTTAGAAAATCTCTTGCAACTTTTACATACACAGGTCATCTATAAACTGAATAGTTTTACATACCATTTTCCAGCATCTGTGCTGCTATTTCTTGTTCTTATATTTCCCTGTCTTCAATCCATGGACCGACAATAATGAAAGAAGATGCATTTGTCTTGCTTTGCAACTTAAAGGAGACAGGTCTGGTCTTCACCATGAAGTGTAATGTTAGCTGAGTTACTTTGTTGATACCATTTTAAAGCTGAAGAGGTTCATCTCCATTTCAGTTTTTCTGAGATTGTTGACTTTTGTTAAATGACTATTTGGTGTAGATTAGTCCAATCTTGTAAATTTGTCAATATTTTAGGTTATAACAAACGGACTAATTCCGTAAAACACTGAAGTAGCCTTGCCTCCTATAGTAATGCAGTTTTCTGCAATCTCTGTATGGTTTTGACATCAGACTCTTCGCTTCGTATAATGAACTAGGCAGCCTTTTCTTCTCCAGTGTTTTCTAAAAGAGAATATTAATGACAATTGTTATGTATATATTTGCCACATTCTTGATTGAAACCATTTGTAAATGGAAATTACCTTAAGGGAAGTTTTAAAATCTTGACTTCAGTTTCCTTCAGTCATAGAAGCTCTCAAATGACGTATGTCAAAGTAGGTGAATTGTGGCAGTTTATTTTTTCCAAGGAAGGAGGAATCCATTTCACCTACTGTAGTTATGTGTGTAGTGTTGTTGATCATGTTCCTTTATCATCTTATGGTGTTTGAAAAATCTATAGTGTTTTCCCTTATGCTTTTACAAATATAGGTGATTTTTATTTTTTTTCCTTTTTTTGTCAGTCCTGCTAGAAATTTTTTTCATTTATTTCTTCAACAAACTATACCTGTTTCATCAATTTTCTTGGTTTTCAATTTACTTATATTCTGCTGTTTAATACTATACCTTTCTGTTTGCTTTTTGCTTATTGTGCTCTGATTTTTAAGCTCTTGAAGTACGAAGTGAGGTTACAAGCTTGATGCTTCTCTTAAATTATGCCCTTGTGCTATAAATTTCAACCCCACACTTCCTTAACTGTGCTTCATGGATGTTAATGTGCTGCATTCTCACTTCATTCATTTGGTCCATTGTAAATTTCCCCTTGAGACCTCTTTGCTGTGTGTGGGTTATCCCAAGGTGTGGAGCCTCCTTTCCATGAATGCAGAGATTTTCCTTTGAACTTCCTGCAGTGGATCGAGTGTTTACACTTGCTACCCAAAGTCCATATGTTGAAACCCTAACCTCTGAAGTGATAGAAGCAATAAGGGAGAACGTGGGAGGGGACAAGCCACAAGTGTGGAGTGGTTATAAAAAGGATCAGTGCCATTTTAATTTTAAAACTTGACTGGTCTATATTTGTGAGACATAGTACTTGTATTCATTTGGGGCAGCTGGTATAACTGTATATCATGTCTTGATCATTTTCTACCACCCTTCTCTTCCTCTATACCTTCCACCTCTTCTCCTGATCTTTTAAAAGAGATGGATATAGAGCTCTTGCTCTTTCTACCATTTGAAGACAGAGCAAGAAAATGGGTATCTGCACCAAAAAACTCAGTCTGCTAGTGCCTTTTTCTAGGATACCTCAGCCTCTAGAACTGGAAGAAATAGGTTTCTGCTGTTTATGAGCTACCCAGTCAATTATATTTCATTACTGACAGCCCCAAAAGTCTACACTATTTTGCTGCTAGCATCCCAAATAGATAAACATCCTTTTTGTCTATTTTTTCTAGTTTGATTGTGTTTTGTGATCAAAGAACACATACTGCATGTTTTCATTTATTTTATGTTTGTTGAAGTCACTTACTTTTGTCATGAAATTTACAGTCTATTTTAGCAAATATTCCATAATTACACAAGCTATTATATGTTCTACTGTTTTAGGAATGTAGTACACTAAAATCATTGACCAGATACTATTAGTTAATAGTGTTTTTGAGTTCTTGTGTGCTTTCTGATTTTTCCACTAGATCTCCTATGAGTTATATATTCCAATTTTGAATTCATCTATTTCTTATTCTATTCTATCAGTTTTTGTCTCAAGTTCTTGCAGCATATGAAATTGGGATTTCTATGCCTTATAAGAGGATTGACACTTAAATCAATGTCATTATAGAATACTCTTCTCTGTCTTAGAAAGTCCTTTTTCTATGTTTTAAAAGTTTCTACCCTGTTAGGCTGCCTCTTTCTTGTCCCATTGGCTAGAAAAACAAGCTTGTTGTTATAGTTTAAGTCTAAAACATACCCCCAAATCTCATGTATTCAAAAGTGCAGTTTTTGGAAGGTGATTGGATCCTAGGGGCAGTATTCTCAGTTTCAAATGTATAGAGAAAAACAAAGCAAAGCAAAAACAGCAATCTGACCATCACATCATTCCTTGATCTCAAAGATCCTAATAGGTCTTTTTTATATGTTTCATAATTTCAGGGAGATGGGGTGGAGAATAGAGGTGATAGAGATAATGGTGTATATTTTCCTCTGTGGTTTGGTGTTCTCCTTAGCTGAAAGCAATGGGAAAATTACACTGATTCCAGCTCCCAGGAGCAGAATTTGCCAGATATGTTATGATAAAAACACGGGCATGTATGTGCAAATGTCTTAATACCTGAAAAATGATAAACATAGAGTAAGGCCTAGTGCTCTTGCTTATTTTTATAAAAGAACAGCAAGTCTGTCAAATCTTACAAAGAATCCTTACTGTATTGTACAACTATTAGCTTTGTGACTCATGAATTGCTTACACGATATATAAATGAGGCTGCATTCAGCCCACTTTGCTCTGCCTTTCCCTTCATGGACAAACAGACTTCTGATAAATATAAAATAGATTCTGTGTTCTGAAACTAAATCACTGCAAAATTATCTACAGTATTACAGTGTTTTCCTCCCCTCAGAGAATAAATACATCTGAGTATCTAAAAGGCAAAGTACTGTACATTTGAAGTACACTCATTCTTTAAGGTAAATTACTAACAGATCATTTTAAAAATATAAAAGAAAATACAGGCCTAATGCAACTGGAAAATGCAGAAAAGAACCATATGATTGACCCTTTTTGCAACGATTTATTACATATATCATTTGTCCGGAAAGACTTCAGAAAGACATTTTCAAAAATAAGAGATCTGATCAGAGCCTAAGAAAATAGTCAATGATTATATATCTTCTATATTCTTAGAATTGTTTTATATTAAAGACAAGCCATGGCTTTTTATAAATATTTTTCCAGACATTATATCAGAATTTAAAGGGAGTGGGGACCAAAAGAGAAGAGGAATAGAAAAATAATGGAGAGGCTTAACATGGAAATCTTTCAGCATATAATATCAAGGAACTTAGAAATAGATGATCTCCATTCAGTAGTCTTCTTACTTTAGAGTCGTACTTCTTACTTCTGACTTTAGAGTCTTCTTACTTTTGTCTTAATTACTTTGCTCTCGTTGTTGAGATAAAATTTCCAACAGCAAATATTAAAGGAGTAGAGGTTTATTTGGCTCCCCGATTGTGGAGGTTTCAGTCCATAACTAGCTGGAGCAACAGTTCATTGTGCGGAAGACAGCAAAAGGCACAAGAGTAAAACGGGGCAAGGTAAATCCATTTTCCTCCCTTATACTGTACCCAGGCCACCCATCCCGGGGCAAGTGTCGCATTCACACCATTTCCATGCCCTCCTCTTGTTCAGGCTCAGAATGTTCACAAAGTGAGGACCCTGGCTCCCTTCTGAGTCCCTTAAGCTTCTAAACTTCTCACGTTTATACAAAGGATCAACCATTACCGAATCCTAAGGTATAAAGAGTCACCCCAGGGCATGTCCTCTACACCCTAGGATGCAGAACTGCTGCGTCACTTAGTTAAGCTTCTAAACTTCTCAGATGGACAGTGTATCATTACAGATACACTACCTGAATTTGCTCTAGAACAGAAACTTGCAGAGCTGGAGGCTAAATACACACCATTTATTTCTAAGTATGATGGATGTTTTCCATTTGCAATAAAAGCTGTAACATTTTTGGTTCAGAAAACAATGTGAAGATAAAGTTTTGGACAAACAAGTTAGAAGAGTTTAAAAATGAAGCATGCATATTCCTAAGTAGAGGTAGTCATTATTTTTAATATAATAATATCTTGATATTAAAAAAGAAACTCTCCTATACTTCAACCAGAGCATTATTTTAAACTTAATATCAAGAAGATTAAAATAGACTTAAGTTTTTGATCTACTAAGAACATTCTGAACAAAACTATGCATCATGCAAGGAACGTCTCAGTTATGCTGTAATAGAAATGATTTTGACCATGGCTTGTTTTATGCATAATGTTTACGTTTTATTGAGAATGTTTCCTACTTGCTAAAAAAATATAGCATATATGTAGACAACATGCACTTTGTTTAAGAAGTATTATAATGTACACTTGTATTCACTGAACAGCTCAGCTAACACACGGTCGCCAGCCCTCTGAGTGTCCCATTCCTCTTCTCCTCCCCCCGTGCATCAGCCTGCTCCTCCCACTCATGATGAAACTATGTCCCAAGTGGTAGTTCCTTGTCGTCTCCTGTCTATACTTCTGCATTGTGTGTCTCCCTTCTGTAAGCACAGGCTTAGCTAGAGAAATTGTCTTTTCCTACAGTGGAACACAGTTCTCATATCCACTGAGGTCTCTAAAACAAGAGCAGTGTGTGGGGAGAAGCCGACACACACAGCATGGCTGGGTAAGCAAAGAGTGCCGTGGAGCTGTGAGGCGCCCCCTGAAAGCTTTAGTTGCAGAGAGACTTCTACGAAATCTCACATGTTTCTTTGAGATAGTCACAACAGGAGAAATTTATCTATTCTGAGGAATCAGAGGCATATGTTAATATATCTTAATCTTTATGTATGACCCCATTATTATTCTTACTATTCTTTTCCCACCAGAATTCCAAATTTTGACAATGTGCCCTAGAAATTAGGGTCCTCTACTTCTTTGTCTGGCTAGGACTCACTCCCTCCTTTTTATTCTCATACGACAATGTCAACATTAAATGAAATTATTTTGTGTCCTTATTAGGTTCCTTTTCTTAAAGTAAATGCATATAAGGTTCATGTGGCCCATGATAAAGTGCATGAAATATATAAGAAGGAAGTTTCCAGCTCTCCGTGCAGCAACGTCCCTCCTGGAATGACTGATGACACTTTGGGTGCAGACATTCAGCATGTTTAAGACATGCTCTCTTACCTTCCACTTGTTTTTAGATAAGAACACATGGACAAGACACGTGATACTTTCTTTCTCTGCATGTCACCGTGTGTTAAATTCTTCTTTCATCTAATTGCCTCCAGTGTTTAGGTATGCAGCTTACCTCATATTTACCATATTGCCCATCTTTATCACTGTGTCCTGCTGTGGACTGCTGCAAACAATGAAACAATGTATATTTCCATGTACTTATGAATTAAAATGACTTGAAAAACACCTCAAGTTAAATTGAGATTTTCTGTCTACCACAAGGTGAATCCCTATCTTTTAATCTACACAAAAATCAACCCAAAATGGACAAAAGACTTAAATTTAAGACTGAAAACCATGAAACTAGCAAAAGAAAATGTAGAAGAAACACTTTGGAAGGAACAAAGATTTATTATCATTATTATTATTATTAATATTTTGGACATGACTGGAAAAGTACAAGCAACAAAAAAATCATCAGACTGAAAACTGAAACCAAGTTAAAAAGAGACAACCTACAGATTAAAAGAAAATATTTGCAATGTATGCCATTGACCACAGTTTACTGTTCAGAATATATGAGACACTCAAACATCGTAAGGACAGCAACAATGATCTGATTAAATAATAGGCAAATGCAAACCACAGTAAGATGTTATATAACTCTAGTTAGAGTACTTTTCATCCAAACAACAAAAGATAAGAAATAGTGGTAAGACATGGTTTTAGAAAAGGAAATCCATGCACACTGTAGGTGGGAATATAAAGTAGTACAACCATCATGTAAAACAGTGTGAAAAGTCTCTTAAAAATTAAAAAGAGAACTGTAATAGGATTCAGCAAACCCAGTACTGGGTATCTATCCCAAAGAAATCAAATTACTGTCAAAGAAACATCTGAATTCCTGTATTTACTGTATCATTATTCACACTTGGGTACAAGAAGCTGGGGAGATCATGGCGGGAAACGTGTATACACTGGTTATCAAATACTAGTTATAGTTAGATAAGAACAAGAGTTTCTGGTTCTTTATTGAGTAGTAAGTTTACTACAGAGAATGAAAATGCACCACAGATTTCCAAAAAGCTAAACGAAAGAATATTCAGTGTTTTTACCATAGAGAAATGATAGAGGCTTATGAAGTAGGGATGGATACGCTGATTTGGACATTACACAAGGTATTATTAAGATATCACATGGTGCAATATAAAACTGTTTAATTTTTACCTATCAATCAAAAATAAATTGAAAAAGATAACTACACAGCAAATTTAAATGTGAAAAATATTGAGCTCTATAACTTGTTTGTTATCAGGCTTGAGCCTTACTGTGTTTATTTGTGCTGTAAAATATGGGTTTAGGTGTAAATGTCAGGAGACAGATTACAAAACACTTCGCCCTTTTTTCCTGCAATAGACTAAAAATAAACCCACTGTTTTGCTATGAGTCACAGGGAACTCATTAGCCATTTATATTCATGGATAAAATTAATATATTTGAAATACAGAATGAAGTCTAGCTCCAAAACCAAATTCAACATGTTTTATTGCTTCAAAATCCAAATGTATTCTCAAAAGTGTTTCAGTAAATATTATCAGTGATTCAGTGAAATTCAGACCATGAAAAATGAAATTTGAAATAGATAATTTTTAGTTATCCAAGAAAATAACATGCTTGGAAACACTTCTAGTTACATTTTATTTCAAGTGTATCCCAAGAATTGTTGGCCAATATGAGCCCAAGCTGTAATTGGCGGTGCAGATGGTGATAGAAAATAGGGCATCCTTCAAAGTCCTAAACACAATGCAATTTAATTCCAAGAGCAGGAGGAGGGTTCACACCCAGCAGCGCAGTGTGGGTCTCCACAAAACTTCACAGCTAGGGGATTGCAACTCACTGAATTCCAAGGAAGCGCTGAGTCTGTCTGAATACCTCATGTGGGCAGCCATCCACCTACGCCAGAAATTTGTTTTACTTTTAGACACTTTTTTTTAAATCATGAGATTAGTTCTTCCTATATAAACTTTTGGTCTTTGATAGTCTCTTTGGAGATGCAAATTGAAAAAAAAGCTCCTTCCCTCTTTCATGGGCAACTAAGCAGATCCCAGATAATGACTGCCATCTCCCTCCAGAGCCTGTGAAGGGTAAATGTCCTGTCCAAGGCTTAGCGTGAGGAGGCCTGCCTAGAATCCCCAGCAGGGAGGTTGTTGTGAGTTTGATGCTAACCTACACTCTAGAGAGTTCAATCCCAGCCTGCACATAGGGCAAGCCTGTCCCAAAAAACAAAAACAAAACACCCCAATCTTATCGATGAGAGCTGCTCTAAGCCCTACCAATCAATCACACTTCACAGAGTCCTCTGATGTTTTCTTTGTTCACTCACTCATCAGTTTATCAACACGTATGGATAGTTTGCCACACATTCAGGGCAACAGCCTCTGTCAAGGGAAGCACTAGAGTGGGTGTGACAAATACGCCTCGGTCCTGCTGGAGTTCACGGAAGAATCAGGACAGCCAGATTGTGACCGATTTTCCTCCTTCCAAAACCTTTGTCCAATTGCAGATGGGTTCGCCGTCAAGGGAACTTGTGCAGCCCTGGAAGCACAGAAAGGATATCGCACCCTTTTTCTGACCAGGGTCTGGGGTTTGGGGTGCAGTGTGCTTTCCTCTGAGGGTGACCTTTGAGTCTGTAAGCAAATCCAAGACATGCAGAAGGTTTTGCTGACTCCAAGAACTTGCATCAAAGCTGCAGGTCAGGGAGAACATCTGGGGAGGATGCCTGGCTGTCAAGACTTTGCCCTTCTGGGGACACTCAGGAGCCCGAGGAGCACAGTCACCAGGTCACCAAGGCCATCTGTGAAAGGGATTGGAGCTGACGTTTTTCATAGCAAAGATATCAGGAATGGGGAGAACCATCCGCGACAGACCAAGAACGGTAGCTTGGGGCAGTGTGTAGGGCTTAGGTGTTGAAGAGGAATGGAAATTCATTGAAGGTTTTTAAGAACAGGGGTGCAATAGGAAATCCCGACCTACAATGTGTCAACCTGATCTCCTGACGGAAGTGTGGGAGGGCAGCAGACGGAAGTCTCCTAGAAAGTCACTGGAATGTCCCAGCAGCCCAAGGTGGATTAAGGTAAAAGCAAATATAAAATTTGGCAAGAGAACATGCAAAAAACATTAAACGGTATTTTAGCGAGTTCGGTGAAGTACAATTAAAAATATTTTAACACCATTTTTCCCTGGTTAAATGTGTCACAAAGTGTGTCTGAAGGCTTCTAGATTTCTTCATTGAATGCTTTCTATCTGTAACAGATTCTTAGGGGAAAGGTAGAAAAGCCCGGCATATGGTGTACAACAGCAATCCTAGCACTGTGGGAAGCTGAGACAGGAGGATTGCAAGTTCCAGCCCAGTCTGGGCAATTTACCAACTTACAGATGGCCAGCCTCAAAAGGAAAGCAATTATGAGTTTTAAAAAAGAGCTGGAGATGTACCTCAGTTTGGAGGTTTTGGCTTCAATCCACAGCACTGCAAATAAATAAAGACATAAGGCAGATAATTTAGAGGTATTTAGGCTTTACATGTTTTTTAAACATATTGAATGATATGAAGAGAAATAGTAAAAGAAAATAATTAAATATGCTGTATTTTTTCCTTGCAAGACTATTTGTGATAAAAATTAAAGTAAGGGAGGCTTCCTTGTGTTAACAAGTTGGTCAGAGTATCCTTTGTAGTTAAAGTAAAACGTTTTCCTTTAACTTTGTAGGTATTGAAGGTATGGAAAACTTTTAAACAGTATCACCCACAATACTCAGCCTATAAATTCTGGAATCCAGAAATTGAAGATCGGTAGTTGAAATGGAGCTTAGGATTTTAAAGAGTGATCATTTAGCACCACCTTTAGTCTAAACAGTAGTTTTTGAATCCTTCTCCTTCCAGGAATTTTTAGTCAAGTAAGTACTGTGATTTAGGCGCCACCTGCTGGTCTTTTTTTTTTCCTGAAAACAAATGCAGGGTTGTTGCTGGAAAAAAAGCTGAGCGTGACCTCTCATCACTCTAGGAAGCATACTACTTTCAAAGTACCTAAAAATTCTGTTTCTCAGAATTATTTAAAATTATAAGCTTTTGTGCCTTCTGTTTATTCGTTATATGTCCCTTTAGTGACTCATTGTTTCTTCTTTTGCAGTCCCCCATGAAAATTTTAACTACACATGAAATTATTCTCACATAACTTGAGAGGAAAATAAAGTAATGCTTGAGCACAGTGGAACAGATTATAATTTAAATCTTAAAATTGTTTTTAAAATGTTATTTTTCCTAGCTGAAGAGCGGGAGAAGGGAGCAGAAGGGAAGAGGGCTAAAAAGACCCGAGTGTCCTGTATGCGCACCAGCTCCCCCAAGGCATGGAATCATACACAACACAAACATGTGTCACTAAAAATAAAATTTGAAAGCAAAGAAAATGGAGGTGCACTGTAGCTATATCGATAATTGCTTATTCCAAAACAGAACACACATGACAAAAAATTTAAACCAAAGTGCTTTTATACTAGAAATCTTGCTTTTTCTACTCTGTTTTCATTACTACTTAAGGAGGCACAGGTAAATGTGGGTAGCATATAAATGTAGTTTTCAAAGAGGCCCCTAAGACATTTTCTGACCACAATTAGTACTTGTCAAAACTTTACAGTTCTTATTGCAAAAAACACTTGATTTCTTTATTAACTTTTCTACAGGCCACATGCCACATCTTCTGCTGATTGCTAATGATTTTTTTCAGCCTTGGTATCTCCAAAACCAATCAGGAAGTTCCCATTGTCTCTCTTGGTATTTGACAGAAAAGTTCAAAGGAAGGTGACATAATGTGTCACTCATACTAAAGTGCTGGTTAAATTCAACCTGAAGACTAAAACTCCTATCAATTGAAACACATGCTCAGTTCATTCACTAACACTAATCTCAGTGAATGTGACTGAATGACAGTTTTTTGTTATGCATTTTAAAATTTTTTAGCGGATAATATACTCAAGAGCCTCCTGTCACAGCTGGCAGCGAGGGTGATGCGTTGGTCAAGACAGGAGGCGGCGTGGTAGGATGAGGTAGGTGAGACCAGACCCCAGGTTTGCAGAGGAGTCTGGCTCCCACAGTGCAGCAGCCTACAGGAAGCAGAGCTCATAGGACCCTAAATAATTACTGCATTCTTTCACGGAGTCTAACTTCCTCCAATATTTCTACTTGTGAAGCCAAAATAATATTACTTTCAGTTTATAATCTGCATAAGCCTTTTTACTCTTAAAACCAAAGGATAAGTAATGTGGTTTTTCAAATATATTTATTCACAATAAATGTTGACATAGATGGTCTTAGTTGGCTCTCCTAAATTCTTTGTTTCATTCCTTTATTGAGTTATAAAATTATTTATACCCACTTTACTTTTTGCTAAGTTTACAGTTTTAAATGAAATAGTAGACCTAAGAATGCATTCTAAATCACCTCTAGGTTGCTTATAATACTTGATACAGTATAAACATTACCTCATTCATGGCTATGCTGTATTGTTTAAGAACAATTAATGATTCAATTAATGAACCAAAAATGTCTGTGCATATTTGCTACAGACACAATCTCTTTTTGAAAATTTTTAATCCACAGTTGGTTGAATTGATAGATGCCTATACGGTAGAAGTAATATGTTAGTTTAGAAATATTAGATTTTTCATTAAGCAGTCTTATTCAGCCTCTTCCTACATTTGCAACATGACTGTCTTAATCTCCAGAGCCAACTGTATTTCACATATAGCAATTTCCAAAGATGTGACATTTTAAGTCCCATCTCAGGCCCTTGAGTTATAGCACTTTGAGAATTCTAGCTTGATTCTGTTGCATGTCGCTGAAATATAACCAATGCTTGCCTCAGTATTCTGTCACACAACACTGGAATAATTGTTTGCATTTATTCTTTAGGTGTGTGCTTGCAATTATCAAAATATAGTTATTGATTTATTTTATTAATTTTAATGATGATTCAAAGCTCGTTTGTAATGACTGTCAGAACTGCTAATATGATGTGGTCCTCCAAGAGGTAACTGCAATATTTATTTACCTTGGATTTTTATTGATTCAGCTAGATGGCTCCAAAAAGTATTTGAAGGAAGTATTTGTTAGGATCATTTGCAGCTTTTTTTTCCTGGAAGACCGTAAAGTAATAGAGAGGATATCTGTAATAGAACCATCATTTTTTTTTTGGTACCGGGAATCGAACTCATGACCTTGCACTTGCCAGGCAGGCGCTTAAGCCACTGAGCTAAATCCCCAGCCCAAATAGAACCATCATGAGAGCTGACAGAGAGCACTTTTTTCTGTGGGATAATTTTGCACAAAGTTCTGATCACTTAGGGCAGGGATGAGAGAGGCAGAGGTCAGTGTATAAGGATACCAAAGCTGCACATCAAGTTCAAGCAATTTAAGAGAAGCTGCACCACTGGTAGAAGCAGGAATGGTGGGGTTAATAGCACAAAGGCTCTTGAAAATCCAAGACACTGAGCACCGGGTGAGAAAAACAGAGGAGAGAAGCAGAAACTCAGCAGTCACCACTGGTTTGTGGATCTTCCAATCAGCTTGCTTCTGCTTTCCTAACCTTGTCTCAGGTCCATCTTTCCCTGGTTAACTTGACCTTTTTCAACCACATTCCCCACCCACGGTCTCCAGCAGCTCACCTCTGCCAGCCACTGCCTCTTCCCAGCTTGGTCAAATCCTGGTCCACAGGCTTCCAGAAGGACTTCAGAAACCAGAAGCTGAGATACAGGTTTGCAAAGTGTCCTACCAACAGTGATATGTGATAAAAAAGGTACAAAGAAATAATTGTCAAAGACAATTTTCCACGTGAATAATGAAAATGATGTCATTTGTCGCTTCTGGCCATCTATCTATAGTATTAGTTACTTTCCTTGCAATGGCCTAGTGATGTACAGATGTCATAAGGGTGACCCTCTCTACACCACAGAGGTGAGAGGGTACTATTCCAAGTGATACAAATAACAAGCAGATCTCTCTGTCAAGGGCCAGACTAATATATAGCATAGCCTTAAGGACAAAATTCTTGATGCCCTTCTGGTATGCAATTCAAACTTAAAAGGTATTACTAACTCTACTGAACAGACCACGGCTCACACCAGCACATCCATGTCTTAATCCCTGGAATCTATTAATTTTACCTTAATTTAAAAGAGATTTTTGCAGACATGATTAAAAGTTGATAGTTTTATCAAGTCCCCTAAATTCAAAGACCGTCTCCAAAAATGGGCATCAGAGATGAACACACAGTTCTCAGATGAAGATATACAAATGGCAAATAAATACATGAAGAAATGCTCACCATCACTTGTCATTCGAAAAATGCAAATTAAAACAACATTGAGATTTCATCTCACTCCAGAAAGAAAGCTGCCATCAAGAAATCAACTGATAAAAAATGTTGGTGAGGCTGTGGGGAAAAAGGAACACTGCTCCACTGTTGGAGGGAGTGCAGACTGGTGCAACCACTGTGGAAATCAGTATGGAGATTTATCAGAAGCCTAGGATTGGAAGTTCAGTTCAATCCAGCTATTTCCCTACTGGGTATTTTCTTAGAAAAACTGAAAAGGTCATGTCACAGTGATATATGTGCACCCATGTTCAAAGCAGCATGATTTGTAATAGCTAAATCTTAGAAACAACCAAAATGCCCATTAACCGCAGAGTGGATAAAAAAGATGTGGTATTTTTATACAATGGAATATTACTAAGCTGTAAAAAATGATGATCTTTAGGCCTTCAGAGGTAAGGAGGCAACTTGAAACTATCCTCATAAGTGAAATAAATAAGAATCATGTTTATAAATATCACATTGTGTCTCTAGTGTAAAAAGTAATAAGAACTGTAGGAATAATAAAACCCCAAATGTGTAATTGCTATTATAAAAAAGAGAGAGAAAAAAAGTACTCTAAAGGATATAACTGCATGTATGTTTGAGTGTGTAAGATAGATGACCATATTACTAAGTTTTTGTTAGAACACTGAACAGAACTATTTGCATTGTCACTGTTTGAATGTTTGCTTTCTATGCTTCAATTTTGAGACTTGAACAACTATTTCTAAGATGACAATATATAATTTATCAACTAGTGATTTCTTTACTGTTTTTTTTTGAAATTCTGTATTATTTTTACCCTTTTTTCTGTTTTGCTTTTTTTTCTCTTTAAATACAATTTTTTTTTAAAAGCCCATAGTTTTGAGATGAATTGGTCAGCATGGATTATCTAGATGGGCCTTTAGTGCCACCCTAACTCTCTTTTAAAGAGGGCAGAGACAGAGATTAGAGGCTACAGAGACAGTGGCAATGGGAAGACGGATACAGAAATTGGAGCAACGTGGGCTTCAAATTGTGGCACACAAGCAGCTATCAGAAGCTTGGACCATCTAGAAATAGTGACTGTCCTAGTGCTATTGGAGAGGACAAAGCCCTGCTGACACTTGGGTCAGACTGACCTCCAGAACTGTGAGAGAACAGTTTCTGCTGTTATAAATGATCACATTTGTGGTGATTTGTTACAGTGGCAATAGGAAGCTGATACACTAAACCAAGAAATAAATGTAGAAAAGTTCATCGAAAAAGTCTACTTTCCCAGTCCTGTCCTGTCGTGTCTTTATTGGATTTTTTCTCTTTTTATAATTTAAACTCTTTAGAACTTAATGTAAATTATCTTTAGTTAGTGAGACAATGTTGAACAATTTTCAACATGCTTTAGTAGACTAATATATACCAAGACTGCAACAGTGAATGTGGAAAAATCGTTTATGCTATAGATGCAGGTGAGCTACATATAATAAGGACTAGTTGATTCCCTTGGGTGAATGTGCCACTGAGTGTGCGATTCTCCTGCAGGTACAGACAGTCATGGCAGATGCTCAGGGAAGCTTCTTATGCTGCGCTTCAGAGAGGTCCACTGCATGCAAGGCCTGCATCACAGATTGAGAGCATGATGCGGCATGTGCCTGGTCAGGAAATGACACCAAGTGCTACGCTACAGAAAAGAATAAAAGCAGTTCCTGTCAGGATGGTGTGACGAACTGAATCAAAGACGGTGCGAATTTATATAAGCAAATTAAAACTTCAGTAGCCTAGAGTCCACAAATCAACTACATAGGTACAGATAAGAAAATACGACATGGTCTCCTTAAAAGGCTACTACAGTTTTTTGTTTGTTTGCTTGCTTGTGTTTAAGACACAAAATGCTCCCCAAAGCCAAGTCATTTATCCAGATAGATAGCAAGTGTTCACAAACTTTCTGAGGTAGATGCAAGGCTGCTAACATCATATGCAATTCTAGTGAAAATAGATGTGCAGAGCCACTTGTTCAAAGCTAAAGAATTTGAGTAAGAGACTAAGAAAACATACCACTCTGTCTTCTGTGTGCAAGGCCCTGTAACCCACAGGTCACCCACCCCACAATGCACTGCGTGCTGGGATCGCTGAACAGGGGACCTGCATTCCACCTGCCGGTTCAGTGCTGAACTCCAGTACAAAGCGCAGAATCTGGGGGCGGGGAGGAGAAGTCTGTAGACTGATGGCAAGTGAGAATGGCCACAAGATAAGAGTGAAGCTACTACTTACTAGATAAGAGTGAAGTACTTCTTACTAGACTGAAGTGAAGTAATAACTACTTACTAGATTGAATGTATCGTGTTGGCTTGGAAGGGAAATGTACATTACTCTTTAAAAAAATTCCCAGTTTTTAGAGGATGTCAGGCTCTGAAGTAAGATTTACTCCTTCAGATGTGACTTTAAAGTCATGAGAACAATTATAGATATAAATTCTTCACAATTCTTCCCCAAAATCTATGTAACTCTAATGACAGTTAGAATTAAACCTGAAAAATAGCTTCAGATCAAGGGATAATGTAGCTTCAGTTACATTAAAATAAAAGCAATTAAATAAAGTCTCTAAATGCCCACAGGAAACAAAATTGTGTATTTCCTACTACTATTTTGTATTGTTTCATTTTTACTGTTGTTTTATTCCCTTTAAAATAAAAAAGTCCATAATCATTTTTGAATTTGCCATCTTATTAAAGGTTCTGAAGGGTCCTCTAGTAAAAACATTCAGCAAATTTAACCTAAAATTTACCAACCTACTTGCAGTTCTATGGTTCTCAGGTTGATGCCCCATTTCTGACAAGCAAAAGGATCCTCTCTTACACCAGTGCAGCTCAGCTTCTTCATGTCTCCAGGCCCTCCGCTAGATGAGGTCCAGCTCCACTGTGGAGGACAACTGTCTGCAGTCTGTTGATTTCTTTTTTTTTTTTTTTGCGGTACCGGGGATCTAACGCATGACCTCGCACTTGCCAGGCAGGCGCTTATGCCGCTGAGCTAAATCCCCAGCCCAGTCCGTTGATTTCAATGTTAACATCTTCTTAAAATACACAACATTACAAATCACACTCACTTCTTAATGCGGCATAGCCAAGCAAACATAACATTAACCTCATAACATTCACCTGGCCAGCTCACAATTTTGAGACTTCAGTCTTGTTCAGGACACTATTGTCAACTTGGATGGCAGCACAACTGAACCTTCTCTAAAGGACGTGCGTGATTTAGGGTATGATAATTCCTGTGCACCTTATTAAGATATTATCTTTAACCTCTAAATCCATGCTTCTATAGTCTTTATGAAGTCAAGGTTGATGTTATGTACATTTAATTTCTCTTTAGAGAATAAATGGTGAGCATGGAGTGGAAAAGGATCTCAAACCATTGCAGCCAGAAAGTAGCTGAAAATGTGGCTACCTATAGTCCTGGAAAGCTTGGCCAACCATTGGTATTTGAGAGCCTAACAGGCAGGTGGGAGGGGAAAGGGTTCTTATTATTTCTGTTTTGAAGGAGCAGTAGGCTCTGGGGTGCAGGGAGGAGGGAGTTAAAGGGTACAGCCCAACCACCCCTGAAGATTTTTACCAGGATGGCAGCCACTGCAAAGACACCTGCATGTATTCCCAAGAGCTACAGCGACCATAGAGACCAAGGCTGTTCCTGTGATTCACAACTCCAATCCTAAATGTATCCCGTTATGTCTTCCTGAGCTACTGTCCTGGCCTACACATCCTATTCTCCCCCCGCCCTGTGGTTTTCATGCATATAAGCCTCTGACTGCTTCCCCTGGTGGTCGCTGTCTACCGGACGACCCCTCCCTGGTGCCAAATAAACTTCTCCATGGCAGTGTCTACATCATCCTTGTGTAGGTTATGGTCTCATTTACCTTTCATGTTTTTGGTTGTTTTTTCCTAGCAGAGGCGTCTCACCTGGCCATAGCACGTGTCTCCATCAGCAGTTGTTTACAGATTCCTAGACTTTCCACGCTGGCTGTTTGGGTCCCTTGCTCTCCCTTCGTCTTGCCAGCCCCTGGCTGACAGTGCCTGTCTTAGCCACCTTCCCACCATGGGACACTTTACCTGGCACCCTCAGTTTTAAAGAGAGGTTTATTTTGGCTCTTGGTTTCAGTTCATGGTTGGCTTGCTCAAAGCAGACATAGAGTAGATGGAGAGCACAGAGTAGAAAAAGGATCTCAAACCACTGCAGCCAGGAAATACAGAGAGAAGGGAGCAGCAGGCACAAGAACACAGCCTTCTGGGTCACATGCCTGGTCACTAGCCCCTTCTCCCAAGGCCCCACCTCCTAACTGCACCTTTAGCTCTCAACTCACCCTTGTATTAATCCATGCTGAGCACAGTGCCCCAATCACATTCCAAACGCCTCACCTCTGAACACACCAGGCTCTGGGGGAACAGCCTGGGTGAGGGTTCCTGGAGCCGGCTGGATCTAGAGTGTATGTGGTACTAGGATGTGTGCGGTATTAAATTCTCCCACTGGTCTGTTTAGCATACTTCTGCGTGTAGATACTGGGAAGGTCCATCCTGGGAAATGGAGAGAGGCTTACTATCACTGCTTGCTGCTGGCCGCCTTCTGCCTGCCTTGCCATGGACTGTTTCTCCTCTGTGATGCCCCGCAGCCATGACACCTGCCTTGGAACCAGACAACTATTGACTGAAACTTCCACAAACTGTGAGCTGAAATAAACCTTTTCTCCTTTAATGTTCGGTGTCAGCTATGAGAAAAGCAACTGAGTTGGAGTGGTAGAAGAAAGTTGTTCACCTCATGTAGGCGGGAAGCAGAAAGCAGGGGATGCAGAGAGAGGGACAGAAGTGGGGGGGCAGGATGTACCCTTTCGAGGCAGGCATCCAGTGACTACTTCCTGCAACTGGGCACCATCATCTAACAGCTCATCCAGCCAATACCCTCATCCTCCATTCAGATCCTCAAATCTCATGAGCTTGGTGATCTGATTCTTAAATACAGTGATGTTTGGGGGAACATTCTGGATCTCAATCGTAACAGTACCCAAAACCTAGATTTTTGAGACAATGTGATGTGGTAGGGAGAAAAGTGGGAATTTTTAGGCATGTGAACATAAACAGAAGACAAAACTACAATTCTCATGGATGATTAAACAGAGGGGAAGAGCAGTAGATACAATTCTCTTGTCAAAGCAATTTCCTTTAGTACTGGTAAGAAGGAGAGTTCTGAGTAGATAAATGTTTGCAAAAGAGAAAAAGAATATAAATTAGCAATGAGGAGGAACAAAGTTTCCTTTCTCCATCATGCTTTTTAGTAACTTTTATTAGTTTGTGTTTGCTGTACATAATGATTGCGTTCCTGTGGGGAGTTGATACCGGTATGGAAGACATTTCAATTATTATACTGCCCATTCCATCCACCCCCTTTTATTTTTCCAGAATCAGATTCATTTTTCTTATCCATTTTGCAAAGTTAATTAACAGATACAAAGATTGAAAACCAGACTAATAGGCCAGAGAACATAGAAAATATCTAAGACAAATGTACTAAGGCAAGGTACAATTTTAGGCATATGGGCCATGCCCTCCCTCTCTCTTTCTGTCCCTCCATCCATCCCTTCCATCTCTCTATGCTTCTCCCTTTGTCTCCATCTGTCTGTCTCTCCTTATTATGTCTTTTATTTCATACTTTATATATACAGAGTTTTTCTTGTAAGACAAGCCATGTGATTTTAAGGTCTTGTGTCTGAGTTACTTCACTTAACATCATAGTCTGAGTGCATTTATTTTCCTATAAATGATTCAAGTTTATTCTTCTTTATGACAGAGTAGTACTCCATTGTGTATAAATACATTTTTTTCTTTACCCACTGATCTGTTGGTGGACATATAGGCTGTGTCTAAAGTTTAGTTATTATGAATTGTGCTGCTATAAACATTGGTATGTATACATCACAGTGTCATCATGTCTTCAACTGTTTTGGAAAGATACCTAGAAAGGAAATATCTGGATCAAACTGAATTTCCATTTTTAGTTTTTTGAGGACTCACCATACTGATTTCTATAGTGGTTGTACCAGTCTACACTCCCAGCAACAATGCAGAAGGGTTCCTTTCTCCTCATAGCCTCAACAAAATTTGTTATCAGTGGATTTCTTGTTGGTAGCCATGCTTTTTGGAGTGATATGGAATTTCAGTGCTATTTTAATTGCATTTCTCCAATGGCCAATGATACTGAGCATTTTTCATGTATTTATTAGCTGATTATGACTTCTTTCCTATGTCTATTCATTTCATATGCCCATTTTTAATTAAATCTATAAATTTGAGAGGTTTAAATTTGTTGAGTTCTTTATATATTCTAGATATTATTCCTTTTTCTGAGTAGCTAGTAAAATTTTGTTCCCATTCTGTAGGTTGTCTCTTCACTCTGTTGGTGGTTTCCTTTGCTGTGAAGAATCTTCTTGTTTTGAAATGATCCCATTTGTTGATTCTTGGTATTATTTCTTGTGCACCTGGGGTTCTGCTCAGGAAGTCTTTGCCAACACCTATGTCTTCAGGAGTTTTATCTATTTTGTCCTCCAACAGATTATTTCTCTTCTAATATTTAGATCTTTGTTCCCTTTCAATTTTGGTTTATTGCATGTGAATCTAGGTCCAACTTCTACCATGTGGATGGCCAACTTTCCTAACACCACTTGTTGAAGAGGGTGTCTTTCCTCCAGAAAAGAGACTTGGCCTCTTGTTCCCAGAGAACATAGGTGAGTGCAGTGGGAGTTGTTTCTGTATCTTAACTCTGTTCCACTTGTCCCATGCCATTTGTAGCAGTATAGCTTTGTAATATAACAAAATTCAGAGTCATAATGCCTCTTGCTTTGCTTTTGTTGCCCCTAATTGCTTTTGCTATTCTAGGTCTCTTTTGAGAAGGAATAGTTTTTGCAGGGAAATCTATGAGGAGGGTCCTGGGAGGGAAATGATATGAGAACAGAATGGGAGACCCCTGTTTGAGCCAAGAAGCAGCACAATTGTGTTTTCCACTTCAAGGAGACTATTGGGAGAGGATAGTGTGACACAAACAAAGTCACAGGCTAAGGGATGGTGAGGTATTGAGGGGGCTCTAGTTGGGACTTCCAAAGCAGTTGGTAGCACAACCCTGTGATCAACAGCGTGTGCCCAAGGGACAGAGCTCTCTGTTCACTGCTTGCTGACTGCATGTGGACAAGTTACTGAACACCACAGTTGGAAGAAGCGATAAGTTAATATATATAACTTCATTCAACACTGCTCAGGAGTGTTGTGTAGCTCATTATCAGTGCGTGAAGGATTGTCCTGGTTCCAGTAGAAGTGACTGAGAAACGGGGGTTGGGAGGTTTTACCCAAGGAGTACTATGGGGATTACTCCTGAGGGGGCTACTCCACAGTGCAATAAAGAGCAAGCACAACATAAAAGAAATAAGGAGCAATTGTGGGGACCCAGTTATCCTTTCTCACTCAGAAACCCACTATGGGGCTCACTGGCAGCGTTCATTTAATTTCTCATAAACACGAAGCAAATCCAACTGGTTGTCAGTGTAAAAATGCAATATAGAACTGTTCTTCATGGCTTTTGATTGTTGTTAATTCATTAAACTGATGCAAAAGTGATAAAAGCAGGATAATCGGTGGCGAACATTGAAGCTAGGTCCGACTGTACTTCTGGATTTACCTTGGGGTGAACGCTGCAGCCTTGAATTACGACTGAGGGCTGGTACCCTCACAAACCCACCTCCTCACTGTGGCCCAGAGTAGACTGACAGTGGGGTTGGCTCAGCTGGAACCACCATGTGCTTCACGACACACACACACACACACTCCAGGGACGGGGAGGAGCGTTGCCTTCCAGGTTGGAGATATAGGGTAGGGCGGTGCCCAGGCAAGGCAACAATGGCAATTGTGACAATGCCAGGCGGGGCAGGGCTGGGGGGCCAGGAGGGGCCTGGTCACCTGAGCCCCAGGCAGGCAGGAGGCGCCCAAGGGCGCTGGGCCCCAGCAGCATGTGTCTGCGATTCCAGGATGATGAACCTACCCAAGTCTACCCCTACCCTGTGAGTGCCCTGAGGTCCCTAACCCCATTCCCAGCCTTGTTTCCCAACCCTGAGCTGAGGAGGTGAGTGTCACCTTCAAGCTAAAAAACTGGATCCCCATCGGGTGGGGGTTTAGAATGGTTTAGAAAATTGGAGTAAGAGGTGAGAACCTCATAAATCCACAGCCAGGCTGCTTGAGCCTTGCTGCTTTGGTCACCCCAGATCCCCCAGGCTTTGTAAGACAGGTTAAAGGTCAGGTTTCTTTACAAAAAGCAGGGGCACCATCAGAATCAAACACCAGCCAGAATACGATTTTTAAAATAAAATGTTTGTACGCGCCTCCCCTCCAGAATGAATCTCAGTACTGTATCTGTCCTCCGTAGTTTAGTTCAGAGATGGTTCTTTTTTCTCATTGCAATTTCTAGTCCCCAGCTTCAGTTTGAGCTTAGATGTTCTTCTTGTTGTCCTATGTCTCGCAGTTGATATAATATTCATATACGACCTAAATAAAAATGTAGTACAAGGCTCCTGTTAGAAGCATCGATCTGCTGTCTCCTCTCTATTCTTCGATGTGTTTACATGTGCATTTTAATTTTGCATATTATGCAGGAAGGAGCAAGACATCCTCACCCTTCAGACATCCCTAACAGACAGGTAATATTTAAATAATTTAAATTCTGCTTGTTTCCATACTGTACTTTTGACTTATTCTCTTATGTGTGGTGGTCCCTTGGGGTAGAACAGTGTTATTAATTAGACATTTCCATGATACCTTTCTTGAAACTCTTGGATCTTCACAAGGCTACTGGAATGCATCTTGATTAGGATAAATTAAATGGCTCATACTGTCATGTTAAATATAACATTGATGCATACACAAATATGTATAGATACGTATAGTATTATAACCTGTAAAATATAATAATGCAACATATTTCCACTTTAAGAAACCATTCAAGTATACTTGAAACCTGTCTAGGGACTTGGTATTTTAATTCCTTACATCTCTCTTATACATAACAATTACTGTCTGATATTTTATTTTTATCTCATCCTTTTAATAGATTTATCACGTGTATCTCTGTACATGCAGTTTTGAGTTTTGATTGCTTTTAAGTTTATAAGCATACAATCCTACAAAATCCAGTGTATGTTTTACTTTCTTCCTAACATTGTTTCCCTAAGACAGTCCACGTTGCTGTATATACTTCTGCGACCTTTATCTTCACTGCTTTTTAATATTTCATTATAAAACAAATCACAGCTCATTGTTCTCTATTACTCACAGGCACTGGGTCAGTTTCACAATTTCCTCTGCTGAGCAGCACGATTTTGAACACCTAGTACATTTCTTTTTTCACCATGTGTAAGAGGTTCATTAGATTATTTAGGCAGAATATAATCTAGAATATAAAGAAAGCATATTTTTGTTTGAAAAATGCCACATTCTTTTTGAACAACTTACACTGATTTATACTGCTGCTGCCAGTAAACAAAAGGGTTTTCAGTTTCCATACTCTTATTTGTTTAGATACAGAATACCACTATGCAGTTCAGGCTGGCCTTGAACTTGCAGCAGAGGCATGGGTCACCATATTCTCTTTCTCATCTTCTCTTTTTCGTATTGTATTTTATTATCTTCAAAGCATTCTAGGTTAATTGCCTAGGTCTCCTATGACTTGTAGATGCTATAAAATGGAAACCTAAAAATGCATATATGAGTGCAACATGTAAGAGGAATAATGTACTTGTTTTCTTATTTCTATAAAGAAGATATCTTTAGTGATTTTAAATATATTTAAAATGAAATTAGGCACACATATTCATGAATCTGGATTTATAGAAATATGCACAGTGTAGAGGTGGGAATCAGGAATATTCTCCTTTGAAAACCCTGCTGATTCTCTAAGTTTTGCGGGGAAGGGGGGGACTTCATTTATTTATTTTTGAAATAGTGTCTTGCTTTGTAGTTTAGACTGGCCTTGAACTCACTTCGTAGCCCACACTGGTCTCAAACTTGTGGTGAGCCTCCTGCCTCAGCCTCCTGCGTGCTGGGATTACAGGCAGTTTGTCCATTTGCTTGTTTGTTTGTTTGTTTGTTTGTTTAATCTGTGGCTCACACACTCAAAGCGATTCTTCTTGTGTCAGCCATACAAATCATGTGTTGATTGTTATGTACTGATACAAAACAAAAATTATTTTGCATCAAATACTATAGAGTATAAATTGGTTTTCTCCTTGTAATTCTCATAGTCTGCAGATAAGCGCATTGTTCACATGCGCAACCTGAGGAAAGAGAAGAGGAAATTAAATAAGCGGTTTATGACACCAACCCCGATCCCAGAGCCAGGGCTCCTGGTAAGTGCGGCGCCGTCACCGAGGTGAACAGTTCTCTGATGTGACTCACAGCCTCATTTTGCACAGAGCAGCATTCACTAAATTATATTTGCCCCCTTTACCCTGGAGAAACGTGTAATTTCAGCCTGGAAAGGCACCTTACAGCTCCTCTGTTCAAGTCCTCAGAACTTAAATCTCCTCACCAGTTCCTCCCCAGAGGTCACGTGGGGTAAGGAGAAACAGTGTGATCTTCCTTTTTATTTTTTTTTATTTTAAAGAGAATAAAACAAGAGGGCAGAACAGAGCAGATCAGAACAGGGTAACATAGGCAACACAGTACTTTACATTAAAACAACCAGACATTAACAGTAGCTATCACAATATCTCTTTCTCTGCTATAGTTGAGCATAGTTTCAAATACAATAATATCAAACATAACAAAATATTATAAAACCATTCAAAGAGTGAAAAAATTACAGGGCATTCTGAACTGAGTAACAGAGAATGATCAATGGGTACCATAATATCTCATTTTCGATAAAAACATTTTTGTTTATACTATCACAAATATTCCACACAGTGCTGGATTCCAGACGCTTTGTTTTCCAAGTCCACCTATTCTCCACATTTATTCACTTTGACCTTTAAGGTTACATTATTTGGAAAATAAATTATAAAATCCTGACAAAGAGTTATTTAGTTTAACGTTCACCCCTTGAAATATCAGGGAACTATCACAATCACGATTTATTTCATTGCTGTCGAGGATTTAAAAGTTCTCGCATTATGTGTTGTCCAGAACCTTTAACAAGTGGTATTAATTTCTATTTCTTGTAACCAGGCATAAATGCTCGGCACTTCTGCTAGAAGGTCCGTCAGATAATTAAGGAAAACTACTACTTTCCTCCAGTTTCTGACTTTCCTGCAGGCTAAAAATCCATATTCTTTATCTATTTTTCTCTCAGCCAATCTCTGGGATCATACTTAAACTTCCTACACTGATATCCTGGCTTTAATCATTCTTCCTTACAGTGTTTGTATGCTGATTCACAGTGATTTTTTATATCATATCCATGTTTAGATAGGATTTATTCCATAAAAAGATTTTCTGGCTTTTATCTGAATACAACCATACTTAACTTTAGAATAATTGGTCAATCTCGATGCTTCTCAAATGTGACGAAAGACCAGTTGCATTTGATTTTTGTTTTGTTTTGCTTTAATCTTAAAGCCATTGTGGATTGATAACTTTGTAAAGTGAAATCAATGTATCCGAGCATTACCAGATTTTTATAAACGATTACTTGTCATTTCTCTACCAATGTTGCTCTCAAAATGACTGTGAGGGTGAGACCTGCACCAGAATCCAGACCACACTGCATGGCGCTGGAACCACACTGATTTTTCTTCCTTCACTTTTTCTTCTTTTATAACTTTTGCAACTTGTTTGGTTAGAAGCATCATCATTATGAATACCATCTTCTCATGCTTTTCTGCTTCAACTGATTTTTGACTTCAGAAAAAAATATAACTTAATAACAAATTATTCAAGATGAAACTAAAGGCCTTTGTTTATAAAATATCAATAAGTGGGCAGTGCCTAGTAGCATAGAAGATTAGGACTACAACACAAAGTTATGAAAAGAAAATTGAAAATGATACTTTTGATTTTGTGTGTTTGGTCCACATAACAAAATTGTAACCCTATATATGGCTAATTGCATATAGTGATGGATATTAAAATTATCCCAAAATCTTACTTTAGATTTAAGTCCTTTACAAAGAGATACACGCAATCTTGGCATTTCACTTAATCTGTCCCTGTTGCTTATTTCATTCTGAGACATTTCAAGCTTAATGACTTTTAATAGATAGGTAGAAAATGCTTCCTCAGTCACAAAATATAAGGCTTGGCAAAGAAAATCACTATGCTTATCACTTATGTCACATCCATTATGTTCTGAAATAACTTCGACCTTTTCTTGAGCTGGCTTCCTAGAAATTAGTCCTGCTTTCAGTGTTTGTAATCTGATTCACAGAGAACTTTTTTTTAAAATATCCTATCCACATTCAGTTAGGATTTATTTGATAAAAATGTTTTCTGGATTTCACCTGAATATGACTTTACTGAAATTTAGAATAGCATTTCTCAGAAAAAATGCAGATGCTCGACAAATACATGACAAATTATTCAGTATCTCTAGTCATTACTGAGATAGAAAATTAAAACAACTGACACTGGCTTTCATGGTAGCAAGAACGGCTATCAACAAAGACTCAAATAGTAACTAATCTTGGCAGGGTTGTGATGGAAAACAAACCCTCCTACACTGCTGGTGGGAAGTTAAACTAGTTGCAACCATTACAGAAAACAGAATGGAGATGCCTCAAAAAACCAGAACTTGAAATTGCATTCCATCCAGTTATTCTACTACTAGGCATTTTTATGAAAGACGAAAAGACATCATGTTTCACTGATCCACGCACACCCATGTTTACAGCAGCACAATTCATAAAAGCTAAATCTCACAAGCACCCTAAATGTTTATTGACAGACATACAAAGGCTTCATCTTGATAACTTATAGTTGTGTGACATTTTTCTATCTATAGATTTTAACTCAATTTCTTCTGTGTCTTTTAATTTTTTTAGTGGCCATCTTGAAAAAGCTGTTGTCTATATGGAAGAAACCATGTTTGAAGCCAAAATACATGGATTTTTAACATCGAGTGGCATATCATGGTTTGATTTCATTGAAAAATAAAGGGACTAATCTGCCATTTCAGCAAAATAAACACAGTGCAAGCATTTAACAACCAAGCTAACGGCTCTCAGAGTTTATTAAATACCACACATCACCACTTCTTTCCTTTCTGTGGTAAATTTGACATTGTCTGCTTTACAAAAAAAATACATACGTATGCTTTTTGAAAATAATGTACTTCCCATTTACTTTTTTTGTTGTTGTTGTTGGTACTGGGGATTGAACTCATATGACCACACACTTGCCAGGCAGGTGCTTAGACCACTGAGCTAAATTCCCAGCCCCTCTTGTTTACATTTTTACAATTGACTTATTTAGGTATTAAGATTTATGCTTTAATAATAAGAGTAATGGATTTCTGTTGCATTATTCATAATGACATAGTCAAAATTTTTAAAAGTTCTTAAAGAGTTCTACAAGAAAATTTTCACAAAACTTAAACCCCTTTTTTGTGTTCATATTGCAAGTAAGGAGTACTGTATAATTTGAATTATGATAAAAGCTGAATACAGAATTAAAATTTTAAATGTGTATAAATTATATGTCTTTCTAAAATGCTTAAGCACATAAGCAATTTCCAAGTTTCAAATGGGATAATCACAATTTTCTTCTAAATTAACTATTGGATTAACGCAGTCATTTGTTAACTGATTTGCAGTCTCCAAGGTGCAATGTAAAGCAAAGTTCATGGAATTCCGCTATTAAAAATTATGAGAGTATCAAGAATACAGCCTACTGTGAATAACAGGGAGACAAAATATTACAGATAGTGGTTTTCAGAACAAGAACAAAATTTTTTTAAAAAGGAATTGTGGTCTTTGAGATAAGAGAAATAAGGATACAGAAATAAGGAAGTGAGGCCTGTGACTACCTCATTTACTGCCTGGAGGAGCATTCTATATATATCATGATCCAAGGAGATCGCAAGGAGAGCAGGATGATTTTCCTGAGTTGAGGCTGAATCGTGAAAGAGATAAGAACCGAGAAAGTCCCATTTAGCTGGAAGTTATTCGGAAGAATTACAGTGAGTGAAGGCTGCAAAGAATGTCACTGGTCTTCACATTGTTTGGCTGGAGTCTTTGCTGAAAGCTAAGCTGCCTGTGCATGGTTTAAATTGACAAGGTCAAACCTGTTTGCTCTTTGACCCCTGCACAAGGCCAGGAAGTGAAGGACTGGCTAGTTATGACCTGAGCAATCTCCAGCACTCACACCAACACAAACAGATATTTGAGTGTTGACAAGACAGCATGCAGAGATTTCATTTACATACATGGTGTTTACTGGAGACAGCACAGCTCTTGTCTAATAGGACACTACTACTCTCGGGCCTGCCTAACGAGGCTTATCCACTTTCAAATAGGGGAGTCTTCCAGTACCTACCAGTGAGGCATTTCCAAACCCTCAGTACTCCAGAACTACATTTGATACTGAATCTTTTAAAAACTATGCTTTTCTATCCATATGTTCCATATGATAAAGTTTAATTTATAAATTATCACAAGAGATTATCAGCCAAAGCTATTTAGAAATAGAACACAATATAATGTACTGTCAAAATATTATAAATTGTAGTCTTTTTCTCTCTCTTGAGAGAGTTAAGGCAACTATGAATATTTTAGACTGAGGTTCATTTCTGTTACCCATGGTTGAATGTGGGTAGCTGAGATTGTGAGAAGTGATACAGAGAACAAGGAGGGGACAAATGCAATCCGACTGACCCACAAGTGCCCACCAAGGTCAAGGCCAATACTTTAGAGGAAAACTACAAAAAGTCCAGACATATAATATTCAATGCTTTCCACCCAAGAAAAATTACTACGCATGCCCAGATGCCAAAAAGTGAAATACTTAAAGGGGCGGGCGACATCAAGTCATAGAAACAGACAGAAATGGAAGATAAGGTGGAACTAGAAAAAATAATGAACTGCTCCATAATGGAAAACATGAACATAAAAAGAGGGCTGACATGTATGTAAAAAGTACTAAATGGACCTCATAGAACTGAAAAGCTATCGAGCCAGAGGTATCACTCAGCAGCACAGTGCCTGCCTGGCAAGTGCAAGGTCACGAGTTAGAATGCTAGTACAAAAAAAAAAAAAACCTGGAAGATATCTGATATTTAAAAATTCACTACAAGAAATTAACGTATTAGATTAACAACATAAACTACTAAAACTGAAGAATAGCCATAGAAACAATTCAAACTGAAATAGCCAGGGCCAGGGATTTAGCTCAGTAGGGCAGCTTCTGCCTGGTAAGTGGGAGGTCCCAAGCTCGATTCCTGGACCCCCTGACCAAAAAAGACAGAAAAAGACTAGGAAAATGAGAGCCTCACTGGTCTTGAAAACTGCACCCTGTAGAGAATCAAACATATTTGAGTATGCCTGAGGTGGAGTGGCAGTGAAAATCACATTTCAAAATGTCTCCAAATTGGATGAATAATAACCCACATATCTGAAGACTTTAATGACACCAACAAGAATGAAGGCTAGTCTTTCCCAAATTACTTCATAATAAAATTTCTGAGAAACTTTGGGGGGAAAAAAAGACACAGCAGGGCACTGCATCTCAATAAAGGCTGAGAAAGAGAGGACACCACAAACCTGACGGGTAGTGAGGCAGACCAGAAGGTGATAGACAGACATCTTTGAAGGGCTGACAGGATAAAATTAGAAACTGCTTTTTCAAAACACAAAGCCCAAATAATTTATCACTAGCAGACCAAGAAGAGGAAGTTCTTTCAGTGAAAAAAAATGATAGGAGATTTTTGGATCTATGCAAAACAGTAAAGAGCTCTGGAAATGATATCTGAAAAAATACAAAATCATTTTTTAGTTTTTTAAAAAGTCAATTGATTCTAGCAAAATTAAGGTATAGTAGGCTTCATAACTTGCAGAAAGAAGGAAAATGTATGACACTAACAAGTGGGAGAAGGCAGTACAGTTATTCAAAGTTTCACACATTTTATATCTTAAAATGTATCTTAAAGATATATATTATAAATATAAGAAAACCATAAAAAGTAAGAATCAAATAAAGAGGTTCAACTAATAGTCCAAGTAGAATGGAGTGCTAAAAATCTCTCTAGAAGAAGATAGAAAAGAAATGAGAAAAATTGACCTGAAAATAAAAACAAATGGAAAAATGACATATTTAATTTCAAATGAATGAATAACTACATCAGATATAGTCTAAGGACTCCAACTAAAAGTCACTGCCATGAAATTCAAAGGATTTGAGATTCTTCTCTATTTACCAGAAAAACGTTTCATGGTTTCATAGATACTGCAAAAGACAAAGAGACTACCGTGTAGAGCAAAGAACTTTATTACTGGCTGCACAGCAAGAAGCATCAAAGGCAGGCTGCAGTTTGCGTCCTTTATCTCTCCTGTCCTCTGAGGGTAACCCAGATGTGGGCTCCGTCAGATCTTGTGCAGAGGTAAGATCCTCACTATCTTAAGTAACAGACTACTAGCAAACCTACCCAACTTTGCTCCAGAGAGACACACACACTCCATTATTCTGTAAACACAGCTACACTGAAGGGAGTTTCCCCCAAGTTTTCTACCATAGCAGCAATATGGCAGATCTTCCAGAGCAATAAATTAAATGCAAAACTTTAAGACTTTTGGTCAAAAACCATTCAGAACCAAGAAGGGGCCATGGAGAATTTAAATTTACACGTTTCACATGTAAGTGATCTAAAACTGGCAAGGCCAAAGATTAATAATCAGGAAGAAAATTCTAAAATCTGGTCAAACTGATGAAAACATTAAGGTCAACTTGGTCATTAACACTACACCTAAGATAGCTGCCTTAACTGCACAATAAATACAATAAAAATGAAAAAAACACAATAAAATGCTAATGCAAACTCATTAATTTGTAAAATCCAAAAATAGCAATTATGACAATGATGAGAAATAAACTCTATATCTCATAGAAACGTAAAGCACAAATCTAGCTGGAGGTTCACAAATTTCAAAACCATTAAAAAAGAATGAAACATTGCTTCATGTATTAACATGGAAGAATCTCAAAAATAGTAGGTCATATTTAAAAATTACACACTGCATGTTTCATTTATGTGAAAGTTATCAAAGTATAGAGATATTTTAGTGTTGCCTTGCCCGCGTATAGAATACAAGATCAGGAATGAACTTGGGAACTTTTTGAAGCGGTCTTTTGTATCTAGATTGTGGGAGTGTTTACACACAGGTACACACTGAAACCTCGTGAGTTAGAGAACAGGGCAGGTGACACGTAAATTACGTATAAGTTACGCATAATACCTGTAAGAATATACATAGAATGTTAACTGTTTTTTGAGATGTTAATTGTCACTTTATCGCCTACCTTTTGGCAGCATTTGAAGATTTCCCCACAAACACGAATACCTAACAGAATTCAAGGACAAATAAACAGAAGGCCTAGTGTGGAGAGGAGATCCTTAACTTCAGCGTCACCTGTGAATTCACTGGAAGCAAACCTCAGGTTTCACCTGAATCAGCATCACTGGTTTAACCAGATGCCCGGGTGATGCGCCTACTTATTAAGATCTGAGCAGCACCTGAGGAAAACACCTCTGAATAGAGGAAACTGCTACGGTCCCCGGAGGGATCACTGGCTCCCCGGTATCAGACAAGGTGTCTGTGTCCACCTGCGTCGCCTCTGAGGACGCGATCACCCTCTGCCCTCTCCCCTGCCGACGCCTGCCGAGTTCCACACAAAAGATAGCAAAGGCTTCTGATCTCAGCTTGCAGGTCTGGCTTTAATATCTTATAGGCCAGATCCCACCTCCTCAAAGAAGTAGCGGAAACTCCAGAGACCTGCCGCTCACCTACCAGCGAGCAGACAAGCGGAGAAGGAAGAGCTCCGGCTCAGGCAGCCCGGCCTCCCGCACCAGCCGGCACCAGCAGAGTGCAGGTGTTTCCGGTCCTATGGCCCAGCTCGCGGGGCGGGGCTGGACGGGCCACTGCGCAGCCGCAGTCCTTTGGAGAAAGAGGCGCGATCTCAGAAGGGTGGAGCCAATCAGGGGAGTTGGGTGTGGCTGGGCGGAGCCGTGAGGCGCGGATTGGGCATTGTCTCAGGGGGCGGAGCCTCTGGGCGCTGGGGGTGGGTCTGCGGCGACCTGCGACGCGCGACGTGCGGCCCGATCGGCGACGAGGACGTCGGTGTGGGCTCCGCTGTGGCGCTGCGGTTCGGGCTCCGGCTCGGGGCGCGCGGCCGTGTCGTGCGAATGGGGCTGTGCTTCCCGTGCCCCGGGGAGGACGCGCCGCCGTCGCCGAGCCCGGTGAGTGGGGTGGGCGGCCGAGAGGACCGGGTGGCCCAGGAGGGTGTCATGTCCATCGGGGACCTCGCTTCGTAGTGCGTCGCTCACCTTCCACATCTTCCTTGAAAAGGAGGCTGTTTCCTACGACACAAGGCAGAACGGAGCCCGAACGCTGCGCCCCCAGTTAGGTTCGGGTTTGACAGAAAACCGGGGAGACGCATTTAGCAGGGGTCCCCCCGCGGCTGTGTAGGGTGTGTTCGGTGACCGCGGTCCCTGTTGCAGGAAGGTGCTTGTGGCACCCGGTGCGCGGTGCTGCTGTCAGTCAGCTCTGAGGGTTCCTGGCAGCGGACTGTCAGATTTAAAATAATAGTAATAATACCTTTATTCCTTTCCTTGCACCTGCCTAGCCAAGCATTAGTGGAAGAAGTGACCCGCTTAGGGGAGTGCGCTGCCTCTGCGCTCTTGCGGCCCAGGTCCTAAAAACGACCTGGGACGCGCTGGGGAAGGGTTCCAGCATGTTCCCGCTATCGCTTTGCGAGGCGGTTAATTTTGTTTTTTCTTGATATGGCGGAAACACCAGGTCCGGCAGCCTTCGCTCAGCCTCGCCCGCGCCCACACCTCACCCCTCCACCCCTTGTGCTAACCCACGTGACTCCCTCTGCCTGCCCCTGACTCAGTTTACAGTTTCCCGCAGCTGCAGCCAGCCACCCCACCGGCCCGTGGCCCACTGCAGCCCCAGCTCGCACTACTCTCTCATTCACCAGATCTTGTTTGCCTCTGCGCCTTCCTTGGGATTTATGTTCCATGGGGGTGGACCCATGTATCTGGCCCCCACCCCTGGCTGTTTTCTCAGCACCCAGGAAGTTGCTGAGGCTTGGTGGCGCTTCATAGTTTGACCAGGCTTGGAAAATGTGGGGAGTATTAACACTGCGCCCCAAGAGGATGCTGTTTATCACCCAGATAGCTTCGTAAGCCCAATTTTAACTAAGGAAAGCAAATCATGTCGTAGTTTGTCCTACTTCTGTGTAATTTGAAGATATATTGAGTTGCAGAATGAAATTTAGGAAGTTGAATACCGTATAATCGTTCTAATAGTGGTGTTTGTTTTGTTTTGTTGAGGAATCTTGCTGTGTTGCCCAGGCCTAACGCTGAATTCCTGGGTTTAAACGGTTCTCCTGCCTCGGCTTCCAGATCCACAGGGAATGTAACTACCTGCAACTGTAATAGTGGAACATTTTGGGCCAGTGCTAAATATTTTTGTAAACTATTATATTACCTACAAAAAATGTAGGTGTATAATTTATCCATGAGAATGCATGATTTTTATTTTGAAGCATTTATTATAATTTTCTTTAGGAAGAGAAAAGAGCAAAACTTGCAGAGGCTGCAGAGAGAAGACAGAAGGAGGTGAGATTAAAAATAAAACGGTACCTGTTTAGATAATAAGGGTCCTACTTTACTCTCCTGAACTATCACTAAAAGTATTCTCTAGGGTACATGGTGTCTGGTACCCTAGATGATATTTAAAGATACTCATTTTTTCCATGTTCCATAAGTTGTGTTAATGTATTTTTTGTCATTTAATGTGTGAAAATTGCCATAAAGGCGTTTTCCCCCATCCGAGATGCTCCTATAATAATGTTCTCTCTTGCACTAAAGTGCTTGGGTCTTGTGAAACACTGCTAACTGTAAAGTTTAAGGAAGATTTTTGTATGGTTGCAAAACAGTCAATGAAGAAATGACTGCATTTTCATAAGGCTGCTGTGGAAATGCGCTATTTCCAAAATACGCCAACTCCTCAAAGACAAACCTAAAAGCAAAAACACCTCTGGACACCAGATACCGATTTTTTTTTAACCCTTTATCAAATTTCTTAAAGGCTGCATCTCGGGGGATTTTAGATGTTCAATCTGTGGAAGAAAAGAGAAAGAAAAAGGAAAAAATAGAAAAGCAAATTGCTACGTCTGGGCCTCCACCAGCAGGTGGACTTAGAGTAAGTATTAAAATTTATTTGAAGTCTAAATTAACTGGCATTTTTTGAAAATTTACATAGCAGTCTTTTTAATAATTTTCTCTGGAAATCCATGGGAGAAAATTTTAAGGTCACTAGTTTAGAAAAAGTGTCTGTTTATTTACCATATATTTGCTTTTTTTCTGAAGTGAAAATAATTGTTATTTTTTCCACCTAACACTATATTTTAGTACTTATCACTGAAATCTATCTTTCTTTTTGATTTTTGGAGACTGTCTTGCTCTGTATGCCCGTCTGGGCACGAATTCTTCGCTGTCCTGTCTCAGCTCTTCAAGTGCTGGGATTACAGGCATGCACCACCATACCTGGCATTACTAGTCTCACATGTGTTAAAAACTCAAGCAGAATGGGGCGATGTGAAGAATATACCAAGTATCCAAATTCAATACCATTTCAACAGATGCGACTTTTAATCTCCATTTCCACAGGAAGCATTACTGGATTACTCCATAAATCTATTTCATAGTTTAAATTTTTGCCCTCTGTGATGTGAAGTCTTCCATCTTCCCATTCTCACTGTTGTAGCTCCGTAAGTTTTTATTTGGACCCTGGGCTGTACAGGTGGAGGGTGACCACGTTCTTCTCCAAGTGTCTGTCACAGAACGGGGTACTGGTGATATAACAATAGACAAACGAAGCCATCTTGGCAGGCTAGCAGGACAGTGAAGGTTTTATTTTCCATGTATAGGTCAGGAAAGCAAGGGTTCAGATATTAGCGCTTTTTTCTTCTTTTTTCTTTCTGGTGGTGCTGGGACCACCCAGGAACGTGATGCTAAGCATCTCCCACTGAGCTAAAGCCCCACCCCTTCTTCTTGGTCCATGTTTAAAGGAAACTTTTTCTCAAGTAAACACACTTGTGAAATGGACAGTGTCCGGAACTCCAGTCACTCAT
This sequence comes from Dolichotis patagonum, assembly GCA_004027295.1. Taxonomy (NCBI): domain Eukaryota; kingdom Metazoa; phylum Chordata; class Mammalia; order Rodentia; family Caviidae; genus Dolichotis; species Dolichotis patagonum. The sequence continues at coordinate 62,483 of PVJX010004642.1, forward strand.
ATTGAACTCCTCAGTGATTTGTAAATGTGTGTCAGCTGACCTACTGTCTTTATAATTCAATTTTTGTTTTGCTTTCACACAGCCCCACATAAACATATGTATCATATCTATACATGTATGTCTTTACCACCGGCCTTCTTAGAGGCCTGAATCGTGTGCCCTTTTTAATGTGTTGGAAGGGGTGCTATCTAAAATGTTCTATTCTCAGGATATATTATGTAAAACTCAGTATTTTTAACTTTCCCTTTCCCTAAACTGTAAGGCAAGTAATTTCATGGTATTCTGAGTGGAGTGCATTGCGGCTCAGGAATGTCACATAGAGATAAGTGTTATCTATGTCACATTACCATTGTATGCTATTCTGTCTACTTAGTGATGAAACTAAAAGCCATTTTGCTTCACAGTGAGCTTTTTAGAATGTATATAATAATTGGCTTCGTATTAACATATATACGTAATAGGACCATTTTTTTATATCTCTGTAAAGGAATAAAATAGGTCTGGTCTAAAGTTGGGCGGAGACAAGGTCAAATCTTTATCAGAAATACAGATCACTGCTTTCAATCATTATTCACTGATATAAATAGCTACATCAATAGGTTTAATTCTCTCACACACAAACCAGATATGTAAAAAGTAAGTAACAGAAGTGGAAATGACATTTAGGTCCACCATTCATAAAAGAAACCAAGGAACTCGTTCAAATTCACATGTAATTTTATAAGAAAAGAGTCTTTACTCTACATGTACTCAGCATTAAGGTAGTTATTTTGCCTGCTGTAAGCTAGTGAATTTGACACTGGCTTTTCATTCTAAGAAAGAAAGGGGCTTTCTTTGTGAACCCTGTAGCTTCCACGTCCTATAGCCTGCAGATTAAAAAGAAGCAGAGCTTCTGGTCCCCTCAGAGGTGCTCAACACAAAACACACTTCCCTGAAGAAGCGGTCCTTTTCTGTGGGTACTGTCTTGAAGTGTCCCCGCCTTCCCGAATATAGGGGTCCCAGGGCTGTGCCCTGGGCAGTAGCAGGAGGAAGGTTTTCTCCAAGGAGGCTCCCTCTGCGGCACCACTGGCCCTGGGGTCCGTCCCCACGCCCTACCCCACTCACTGGCTTCTGCAGCAGCACCTCTGCCCTTAGCAGCTGCACCTGCCTCCCGAACAGGAAGTTAAAGAGCAGAGTTTCGGAGGCAGCACGGGGTGGAGAGAACCTCTCCTCACAGCCCTTGGCCTAGGGTCCTTCATCGAGCTGCTGTCTGCCTGTCCCACATGCTGCCCAGAGTGAAGGTCCTGCTTCTGTCCCTGTTTGCGTACCTCACGCTGTCCTCTCCGATCAGCCTCACTGCGGCCCAACAGTCACAGCGACCGCATGAGGGTGCAGAGCACCATCCACACTGGGAGCAGCAGTGCCAGAGGAGCGGCCCTCTGGGGCGGTGGTGGCCGTCACCTGCTGCACGGCTGGTCAAGGGGAGCTTAGGAAGGAACTTCGCACCAGCAGAGTCTGCCGGGTTGGATGTCAGCCGTCAGGCTGTCATGGTATTTTTTAATGTAAACCCAGACTTAAGAATCACTGCCCAAATGATTCTTAACAGCGGAATTAGGAGACAGGTTATGGGTGGTAGAGTCCAGCGGTATCAAAAAGCAAACACTGAAAATCCCGAATAGTACACAGTAATAGAAAATAGTATGTTTTAGACAGTGTCTCCTGTTACAGATTAAAAAGGGCACAAAATTGAAGCCTCCAGAAGTCCTGTATTAAGAACAAGTTTACTTAGATTAAACTCTTTGCTTTTACTCAGACACAGTGCAGCTGTTTTGAAAAACATGTAACACCAAATATTTTTGGATTGTACTTTGAAAGCATGACTCGAGAGATTTAGGTATCAGCGGTCCCTTTCCAGGAACTCTTTCAGAACCCAGTGTCACAGACTCGGTAGGTTCGGTTAAAGGAAGCAACAGGTAGAATATTTAGAAAGGAAAGGACCTTGTCACACGGTTGTTTGGCAAGTACTCCCCGATTTCTGTGGTGCACTTTCATTGCTCACTCCTTGTGTTCAGCAGTGGGTTTTGTCTCCCTTTACTGATTATTGGCTACATAGCAACTGGTGGCTGGCAGGGTTCAAGCCTGAAGGGCATCCTGTTTGTACAGGGACTGGAGACTCCCGGGCCCGGCCAGGCCCGTTTCTGGGCGTCACATTGGCAGCACACAGGGTGGTTATTCCTGAGAGCTCGGAGAGGCAGGTCTGTCCCGGGCCACGCACAGCACACAGCTGCCCACGGTCAGCCCGGTGTCCGGTCTCCATGGTGATAAACCCTATGATTCAGGCTGGGTCACAGTATCCCTTTGACGATTAGCTGCTGTTCACAGATGAACACGTTTGGTGTTCTAGTTCCCAGCTTACTGTGTTTACTTGTTTATGCAGCGGACTATTGTTACATAACTTTAAATACAATTCACTTCTCTCTCTCCTTTCGTCTTTCCTAGTGGACAGTTTCATGAAGCATGACATGAATGGAAGAGGCCACTGCCAGTCATTGCCCAGCGTCTGCAGTCAAGTGTACTTCTCCCGTTTAATTTCTCCTCCCTGGATACACCAGTCAGCTTCTGTAATACTAGTGCCCTCCATTGCAGTACCAAATCTGTGACAGTAGTGGGAAAAATTGTGATTTTCAGACTTCAAAAATGACCAGATCATTTATTAAATCCCCTTATTTCTGCACTTTGCTGCAGGAAGTAAGTGATTTAACATTTTTTTCATAGTTAAAATACGAATCTAAATCGCATACACAAATGGCATATAAAAATCTTGCATACTCCTAATACTAAAATTGCAGTTAAGTTCTCTTGTAAAATGTATTAGCTATTTATAGGTGTACGTAGCCTTGTGTTTGACTTTTTTTCACTATCTATGAAGACTTTTGCTTAAAGATTTGTGCCTTTAAACTGATCGTCAGGGAAAATCTTAAACACTCATTTGAAGGGCTTATCTGAAGGAACACTAAACTTTTATAACTTTATAGGTAATATTTGTAAGCAAATATTGAACTTCTCCTAATTTGTTGTCTATTTTTTATATATTATAAATTAACATACTGTGTATCACAATACAGTAAAGGTTTTCTTTGTCGCATTTAAAATGACATGTTAGTGGGTACCATCAGAGGGCACTGATGTGCTATTGTACAGTAACACATTCGGCTCTATTAAGGGCTGTGTGATAATTAAGTTAAACTAAGAATTTGGGTGGGTTACAGTAAGTGGTAATATATTTACCCAAATTTCATAAGCATTTTTTCTTTTTACATGTATTAAAGAATAGTTATTAGATTGGTACCGACGTGAAATTGCCAAAGCAAGTATGAGCATCAGAAAAATGTAGGTACTGTACTTTAAAACATAATAATGTTAGGAGATAATTCTATAAGATGCATAGACTTTTTAGGTTTTTATCACAAGATATATGCATTTCATGTAACATTGACACTTTTGGTTTTTCCTTTTACTGTGTAATATGTTAAAATAGAAGCACTGGAATTAAGTGTCAGAGATGTTAATTTTTTGAACGGCAGGACCGCATATGTGAGCCCTGAGTTAAAACTGCAGATAGTAGATGCCAACAGGAACTGTGAATTACAAAGAGTAGCTCACATAATTTACAAAGAAAAGCTGAGCTACTGTTCTCTCTCAGCTTCTCCACAAAGATTGTGTTATAGCGCAGTGTGCTGCACATATTTATTTTAAAGGGGTCGAATTATGATGCAAGTCCCTCGGCTCTATGTGTATTATAAACTTATTTTTTCTACTGTGGTATGAAGTACTAGATGATTAAGCAAAACATAGTTAAAGTCAATGTCCTTCATTCTTTAAAGGATTAGTGATAGTTTTCATAAAAGATTCTGAAATCATTGAACTGCACTTTAGAGATAAAAATTTTTTACTTTATTAAGATGATTAAATTTCTTAAGAGAAAGAACAAGGAGAAGTAATAGTTCTAAGGACCTAGAACCAGACCATCCTATCCTTGAACTGTGCCCTCTTGTGTCACGGCTGTCTCTTTACTGCATCTTAAGGCATTAGAATGTGGGTTGTATGCACAGGGGATAGTGTCCTCTCTGACCACAGCCTGCGTCCCAGTAGCCTACTTCTGTACCATGAACACTTGGCACACTCGTTGCTTTCTGGGAGAAGTGAGCTGCACAGCTCCACCAATCATGGCTGCTTCTGTGGTCTGAGCAGCTTCCGAGCCACACGTGTTGCAGGGGCTAATCCATGGGTGACACTTGTGTCTCAGCAGCATTGTCAGGAAGGGGATGGGCCAGAAGGAAACGATGCTTGATGAGGAAACAGTGATCACTAAAACAAAATGCATACAATTCTAAATATTTTCCTCATGAAGTTTTGTGTTGGTATGGAAACCTTCATTGGGAGTGAATTTCCTCAGATTAGTACTTTAAATAAGAGCAGACCATAATGTTTGATACCTCACCCAGCCTCTCTGTCCAGATTACTAAAAGCCCCACCACAGCAAGATGTGTATATGTTAACTGTGTTAAAATACCGATGATTAAATCTCATCTTCACTCTAAGCATTAAACTGTTGCTATGGCTGATAATAAAAAGCTATTACACAGCTGCTTTGTGACACATTGTGCGTGTATGTTTTTTTTAATATGTCATTCCGTTGTTTGATCAATTGTGTTTGGAATGAAATCGATTTCCCACGTAGGGTTTTGCTATAAATTCTTTATTGTCTTTTGGAGACATAGTTTTATGTTTTGCTGTACAAAGATTGTCTTTGCCTGTCTCTGTTTAACAGTTTCATCTCTTAGAGCTTCATTAGAGCTAGGGTTGACAGTAATACTTCATCTTCTTGGAGTTAAGAACAACAAAAGAGCTAATGGCTGTTTATTATGTTCACAGTCCGGAGTTAGAGATAGACATGTTCCTTTGCTTAGACCATAAAGAAGTGATGATGTTAGTCCCCTGCTTTTCTTAAGAGAAATCATGACGTAATAAAGGTTCTGTGTATCATACTTAATACCCCAGGTGTACTGGCATAAGCTTTGAATTTTCCTTCTGTTCAGAAGTTTCAACTGATAATGATGTTAGTTTTTCACTGATAACCATACTTTTTCCTTGGAAGATAAAAATGTATCTTGCGGTTTTGAATCATAATTTCTGTTTCAGTAGGTCAACAAGAGGTTGAAAGATAGGCATGCCTATCTGTGTTGAGATGTAGAGTACATTTCTTTAGCATCTCTAGCCATTCTTCCCCAGTTCCATTAACTATTGCCCATGCTGTAAACTGATTCAAATATGGAAATAAGGCCCCTTTCTTTCTTTTGTAAAAAGCCATGGACACAGAATATTTGTGTGTATAACAGGTTTTAAAGAAGTTTTGTTTCAATGCAGAAGGTTGTGTCCAGTGGGTCAAAACAGCTTAAATTCCCCAGCTGTTTATGGCACTGTCCTCTCTCTTCTAGGCCTCCTTCTGCAAATTTTATGTAAATCTATGACCACTCTGCATGAAGATCTGAATGTACATAAACTCCTTGACCTGGATGTGGTACTTCTGTTGTATCCTGAGTTACTTTGGCTATTTTTGTAGCACCGTATTTAGGTTGTGCTGAGTTTTGCGTTAAAGTCCTGCAGCTATAACTATTTAAGGGAAGAAAGAAAATTACAGTTGTCTTCACTGACAACATATCCAGCCTTTATGAGGTGTAGGGCATTGGTAGCATTTCTGACTGGTCTTTCCATTATTCATTGGCTTGGCCTTGTGTTGTCGGTTGCTTCCTTCTGCTGTTGTCAGGTCGCTTTCTGAACTGAGACTCTTCTAATCCTTTAGTCACTGGCATAGGACCCCTCTCAGTGCTATCCTTTCATTGGCTGTAAGCATCTGCTGGAGACCAAAGCCAGAGGAGCCACTTGTGACATGGCCTGTCTTCACAGAGGAGCCAGTCAGTAAGAACCACCTATGGCTTTTCATTTTCTTCCAAATTTTTTTTTCTACATCGTTTTTCCATGATCACTTCGCAGCTGGACCCCAGTGTCAGCTGTGACCAAGTCCTCATCAGTACTTATACCAAGTACCCAAGATATAAATGCAGAGCAAGGTAGACAGATGGTAGGAAATAGGGAGCTAGGTCTTGCAGAAGGAGAGCCAAGAGCTAGGGGGAAGACGAAGGTGCGGGGAAGGAGCTGAAAAATACAGTTGAAGACATGTTGTGTCCATGGACCAACCTCGCATAAGGAATACAGTTCTGAACTACAGGTCCACTAATAAAAAAATCAGTATTAGAATAGAAAAAGACATCGGAGAAGTGATACAGGCTGGGTAATCCTCTTCTGCCCCCAAACATCTTCCTGCTCCACGGCCAGAAACCTATGCTACATTATTTATAGAACAAAAGTGATTTTGTAAATGCAATCAAGTTAAAGGCGATTATTCAGGTGAGCCCAATCTAAAAAAAAAAAATCTTCAAAAGCTGAGGACTTTTCCAACTTACAGTCGAAAAGATGTGAAGGAAGAAGGTCCAGAAAGAGGCTGTATGGCTGGCCTTGAAGTCAGGAGGAGACAGTGGAAAGGGGGTAAGGTGACCTCTGGGTGATGGAGAAAAGGAAATGGTTTCTTTAAGTGCTCAGAAAAACCATTCAGTAAAAAAACCAGGATTTTTTTTTGTTGTTGCGATGCACTTGCTTTTGAACTAAATAATGTGAACTTCCGATATTAAAGACATGACTATGCTTATGGGAAAAATTTAACAACGTGAGAAAGCTTTGATGGAAAAACTCAATGACTATATAGAAAATAGCATTAATATTAACTTGGTAGTATGGTTAACTCAATTTCATAGTTCAAAAAATTCTAGGGTTCATGACTGTGTCAAAATGTTATTTATCTTCCACAAAACCAATAGGTTTAGTTCTTTTTTTTTCCTTTGCATTGACATTTGTTTTCAAGAATGATTACCACCCCTTACAAATTATACCACGCTGTTATAAAATTTCCCGGTTAATGAGATGTGTAACTAAGTCACATGACAGATTCCTCTTCCCTGAGTTTTTGGAGGGAGAAAGGTGATTTTGTTTTCCTTTTAAAAAAAAAAATGACAAGCTACTTCTCCTTGTATTTCCGATGCTCGGGCACTTACAGTCTACTACCCATGATAAAATCTAAACCCTCTACTAAGCGTACCTATACTCACGACCACACTCATCACCACAGTATGAAGAGGTTCTGGCTAGCCATAATTTAGCTCTCCTTAGAACTGTCAGGTAAATTAGCTATTTGAAGACTTACTTTATTTCAGATTGAAGAACTGATAATAAAGACGGATAACATGGTTTAAATTTATCTGTTTAATTCTTGCATCAGTGAGGACAATCCTTTGCTGTTTGCCCTGTCCCAGGTATACAAGGGTATAACACGAGCCTGTAACATCATTAGCTACAGTGAATTTACTAGACAGCATAGCAAAGCAGGAGTAACTGAAGATATACTTTAATAAGAAAACGCTTTAAAATAACATGAAGTCAGCGACCATTTGTACAATTCTCTCATCAAAATATAAATGTATGTCAGCTCACGTGTGTGAATTACACTGTCTTTCTAGCCACAGGCCATGTGTTTAAGAATGTCAGTTTTTCTCTACGGGGGTGTACCCAAAACTTCCAAAAGTACCCCAGATATTTGGTCAGAGATAAGAGAGACCTTAAGGCAATCTTCCAGATGAATGTAAACTTTTCTGAAGTGGCCTTTCCAGGAAATCATTACTGCTGTGAACAGCCTGTACTTAACTGATAGTGCTGTTCCATTTTTTTAGTAGCACATTATCACACTACTCATTTTGTAAAAAATAGCTTAAAAATCTGCAGTTATAAAAATGTCTGGGGTGCTTTTACTCATAGATACACAGCAGGCACTTTCTGTTGACTTTTCCGCAAATTTTAAGTGTTTTTCTCCTAACGATTTTATCTTTAGCATCTATAGCTAGAATTGTGTTCCTAATACTGTGTGTGCCCTAAATACTATGCTCAGATATTGAGAAACAATAATTTGCCTGTGATTTCACTAATTTAAATCTGAATTTAGACTTTAACGGTGTCATTTCCTACAGAAGCATTACAAATAAATAGTGCTACTATATTTCAGTATGATGATGTTTTTCTGTCTGTTACACCTTTCTCCAAAGTGGTTTTCAGAGCAAGTACTAAACTGACTACACTGGAGATGTGGATATAGGCCCCTATCAAAGTCCTTTCATGGCCACCGAGAGTTTCATTTAATCTCCTTCTTAGCCTTATAATTGGCAGAGACCACCAAGTAATTATCTGGATTCATGTCCTTAAGGGTTGGAGATTTGCTCTGGATGGGGGATGTTTTGCCATCCACACGCGAGATCTGCAGCATTCGGCAAGGGTCATGTTTCAACAAATACCCAGCAAAAGTTTCCCATCCGCCTCCCACACGCACCATGACATGCCTGTTGTGCAGCATCTGAAATGAGAGAAGAAGAGAAGCGTTACATTCCGAGAATCCCCCAGTGTCAGGAATGGAGCCCCAGTCCTAGGGAAAGAGTACCTTTGTCTTGTATCTCACACCTCATCGTGTTTGTGATTTACTGGAGGCGTTCAGCCAGTGGATTATGAGAGGCCTTGTTGTCCCGTGCAAGTGGGTGTGGGCGGGGTGACGCCATTGGCCATGGGGTGGCTTTGGAGGCTTCTCTGACATTTCCAATAGAGCTCTCAACACTGCCTCTGGTTCCCACTGGTTTCCTCTTTGTTCTTCCTACCATGTGGCTTCCTTGGCACCCAGGGCTTGGGGCACCATGTGGATTGTGATGTTAACTGTCCCGCTGATCTGTCCCAACAGAACTGAAAATGCACTCAACAAAACTAAAATCTCCCCCAGGCTTTTTCTGAGCCCTTCAAGACAAGATGTTTTTGGATAACTAAACGTTTATGTTCGCCTTTAGTGTTATGCTTCCTAATTGCTTTAGAATCTATTTCAAACCAAGCCAAACCAACCAGAGACACAAAAGAAGAAAACAACTTACCTTCAGACCCAGGAGCCCCATTAGAGCTCCAGTTTAGCAAAGCTGTAGGTTTAAAAAGTGAACAACACATGCTTCTTTTTTTAATCTTGTCCAAACATACCAGAGTTGTGGAGATCTGGTATGGAAAGCCAAAGAATTTGACCTTGAGTTCTTCAAATAGAAAGTTAAAGGAAGTCTATTTCATTATCACCAAAGGTCCCACTGACCTGCTCTCCTACCTACAACTTTATGGACACTTAAGGGTCATGTAATCCTGGAAGGGGGTGAATTGAGAGTGGGTCCAGGGAAGCCTGTGGAATCCCACTGGATTTCTCTTGCTCTTTGTCAGCCTGACATCAGGACTTCGTTGACTCTCACAGTGGGAGGGAGGAGGTTTGGGCTCACACTACCTTCACTTAACCTTTGAGAATCTGAAGAAACCTAGGACCCTTCTTTCCCTATGCCTGTAGTCACAAAACCTTGCTTTTGTGTTTCAGGTTCTCACAGAATTTAGTACATTAACCTACAGAATCAAACTAGATGCTCTGACTCGTGGTTGACAAGACGTTTTTAAAATCACAAATATTATGTGAACTGTTACACTACAAACACAGTGAGTATGACTCTATTGATAAGAGTTTTTAGGATTTTAGAATAAAAGGAAACTTAGGAAATATCTTTCAGCTAGAATTCCTTATTTTAGCATTGTAAGTTGCCCACTGAGTAAAACCTCAAAGAGAACCACTAAAACGTGAAGCACAGTGGAGGAGTTAGGGTTTTGCTCACAACTGCTTTGCCTCTCACGTTCTAGCCGGCTGTACCACGTTCTCATATGTGTGAAGGCACTGAGGACCAGATGGTCCGTGTGATTTACTTGGTACTCAGATATCCTGGCTGCAAGCTAATGCTTTTCTCATGAGGGTTCCTACTGCATCAGTCCAACCCATGAAGGCTTTTATCACGAGGTGAGTGTTTCCTTATTTCAGGAGTGTGTTCCTCTACTGCAAACATTAAGACCCTGGGACAGGAATGACAAAGGCCAGTAACATATGACCTTTCCTCACACTGTGCCAGAGTTTGCTGTGCCCATCACTGAATTTCTGCAACTTCCCAACCCTGGCAACTATATGCGTTTGTTCCAAACACCCTCAGCAGATACAGTGCACTATGGACAAGGTGTCGAATGAGAAAGAACCACCAGTAAGACCGGTTTTGAAATGATTAACTCCAGGAGACAGTAACGGAAACAGAAATATCTTTCAACCTGGAGTAGACTGATAATTCAGGCACATAATCTGTTTCCAGGCACTTTTTTATTTTTTATTTTATTTTTTAGTACTGCAGAGTATATCTATGGTCTTTGCACTGAGCTACATCTTACAGCCCTTTTTACTTTTTATTTTTCATCTTAATTTTTTTTTATCCTTTTTCATTGCTGTTTTTTGAGACAGAATCTCGCTGTGTAGTTTGGGCTGGTTTTGAACTCACTATGTTGCCCAGGCTGGCCTCAAACTCACTTTGATCCTCCTACTGCAGCCTGCCAAGTGCTGGGATTACAGCCACATCCGTTTGTTTTATTTTATTGTTTTCTTTCTTCCCCTTTCTCTCTTTTTTTTTTTTTTTTTTTGTTCAATCTCATGACAGCACCTTGTGAATCAGCTAGATTGCCAGAGCTGAGCTGGAGTTTGTGGTCCTTGGCCTCAGCCTCCCAGAGAGCTGGGTTTACAGGCACCACCACCACGTCTGGCTTGTTTGCAGATTTTTTAATGAGTCTGCTGCACCCTGTTAAGTAGATTCAACATGAAACAGAGGTGTGACTGAATGTGAATAACACAGGAATTTCATTTCTTCCCATCTGCTCCACATCCTTCCTAGGGAAGATACAGGCTTCAGTCCAATCAGTATTTTTCAAGTTGTCAATAGCTGATGATTGGCAACAAATACTTTTATAATATATCTAAGTTCATTTTTCTGCATTGCCAAGTGGAGGCTAATGGACAGGATTTTATTTCTGTGAGCAGCTTGAGTCTTTTGAAGTATGGCTTCATCATCTTACACTTTACTGAGAAGAACAGTTGATACGCATTTCCGCCATCTTTAAGAGCTCTGTTGACTGAATGATTGTCCGTGATGGTGGGTACAGGTGGGCAGGGAATGTGTCAGCTTGTCATTTTCTCACGTTGAAATCTGAAGTGTGGCTTTCCTGTGATGATTTCACCCTTTGGTTTTGATTACAGTCTGTAGGCAGTCACTACGGGGCTGTTTTTCTCCAAAGGCGTAGACTGAACATCTTTTGGCTCTCACACTTTTCAAGGAAGCAGTGCACGAACAATATAATCATCATAAAACTAGGAGAGATGCTCCTTTCCTTTCAGAAGCCGATGCAACTTCCTGGAAAACATTTTCATGTGGCCTACTTGGAAACTGCTTCACTGGAGACCGTAAGATTGGGGCCTTGCTAACTTAAAATCAGGAGGTTTCCTTTCTCCTAAAGGATCCGATGACTCAGGCTTAATACTGTGCTTCATTTTCCCAGTTTTTCAAGATACTTTCAAGCCTTTTTCTGGACCTGCACACAGCTGTGACACGCGGGTCCATGTAAACTCCTCAGAACTATGAAACACTTCTCCCACGGCCCAGAGCCAGCCGCCTGCTGTCCTCCTCTTCCTGCCCTAAGCTACATCACAAATAAAAATGAAGGCATACGTAAATGCGTCCACACCTGCCACTCCGTCCTTTCTGGGTGTAGCCTTTACCAAGGGCCTCATAATCCATAATCCATATACACATGTATTTATCAATAATAGCTAAAACAAAAGGGATCCACTGTATCTCCAAGGGCAAATACTGATTCCACATTGAAAAGGAGTAATTATGAAGCCCACTACCTTTCCTCATGCTTCAGTTTGGTCACCCCTGACGGTTGAGAGGTTCTTAGGTTGATATCATTAGGCAATAGTTTCCAGCATGAGATTAAGTTTTTAAAGTCCCAGAGATTGAGCATCCTTATCATACAGATTTAATTACATGCCTTTTTTTCCTTAAACTTTGGGCTCAGTCTTAAAAGTTTTAACACCCACTGTATCACCATGAGCAAAACCTCTATTGTTTAACCTAAGAGCAAATTAACCTCCTATGAACCAAATAAATCACTCCTAACTCACCTCTCCCTCCCTTCATGATTGTAGAAGGACACAGCTGATTTAGCAGGTAGACTTTACACCTGTTCTAAGAATTCAATCTGTTTTAGAGACTTAAGAGATTTGTGACATTAGAACCTCTGCCATTACTTAATCCCTTTATTTTCGTTTCATTTGGGTCGGTTCTGTGTTGTCCCCTCTCTGTCTTTCTCTAACACACCGCCTATCTCCACTCTAGCTGGTCTGCTGATCACTTCAGCTTCACCAAACTCACTTCCTCTCTCTGGATACCTCTGCCAGGTAATTTACAGACCTGCACTGGCCCTTTCCCCATCTTTCTCTTCTCGAAAAGAAGTCCATGGTCAATTTCTCCCAGAACAGCTTGACCCCATTGTTTTGTATTCTTGCTCTTGTACTTTCTTCTGACATCTGAACTTCTTAAGTTTACACGGGTGTGTGCCTTCCTGTCTTCTTAGTCAGTGTGCAAACCCACAGTGCACATGGCCTCTGCCCACTGAGAGAAGGAAAAATGGCTTTTAGATGCACCAAATCCAATAGCCCCTACTTACATGTTGGTTAATCTGTCGGCAAGATTTCTGATGTTACCTGACCGCCCCTCTTTGCGCTGTGCCCCTCCACTACCTACGATGACAATATTCTGGATGTCATGCTGCCTAATTTATTGCTCTTCCTCTGCCTTCTTAATAGGTTCCACTTATTGATTCTGAAATGGTTCTACTGCTTTTCCCATGCTAACCTCTCTCCGTTTGTGATCCTATGGTGTTCACTACCGTTCACTTTATCTCTCAGTTTACAAGGGCTTCAGAAGGCAAAGTCCTCCTGGGCCACCATCTTTCACCAAACGACCCCCAGTCCTCTCCTAGTTGGGATCACGGCATGGGTTTTCTCTATAACTAGATACCGAAAACATTCATTTACCTGTAAAGGTTTTTTGGGGACTTTGATACCATTGCTGCTCTTTAATTCAGCACCTCAACTTTTCCCCAAGTTACTGTAAGATGCTGCTGCCTCTAGCATTGCCCCCTCTGATTCATTTAGTGAACAGTGTCCAAAGGGATTCCCTAAAATGAAAACTTGATCTGATTGTCTCCCATCTCAATAACTTCATTAGCTATGTCTGTCCTATAGGCTGAGATTCAGATTTCATTATTTGCATGAATTATTCGCCAAGCCAAGTCTGCCAGTCTTGTAAACCTTTCTCTGAGCTCCGGGTCTCATGAGTCCTTTTGGTTTCTTTCTGCCGGGTCATACATGTTTCCTTTTGCGTGTCTGCACCCTGGTTCCTAAGTATGGAATATCACTTCTATTACCTTTCTATCTGTCTCCCTACTTACCAGGACACCAAGCTTACTCCAGGTCAAATACCACCTCACCTGGCAGACCTGCTCAGGTCATGCCCGTCACTGTTCAGAGTGGGTGTTAGTTCACACAGAGACTCACTGTGAGGCTCACTCTGCCGACTTTCTCTGCGTGCTGTGCATACTAACGGACGAGCTCTCTGAGAAGGACGGGAGTTCCCATGATGGGAAACTCACATGCATACGCACAGAACAATGTCAACACTGTAATCACACAACCAGCCTTTCTCGGATACTTTCACAGGCTGGACGTACTTTGCCTCATTCATGATATGGCTATCAGCACCACGCCCATTTCAGAGATACAAAAACTGACGCCTGCAGAAGTTGAACAACTTGCACAAGACTGCCTAAGAAAGCGTGAGCAGTACTGCGAAGAGAATCCTTTCTCCTGTGACTCTGCGAAGGGCCTGGATTTGAATTTTCACGCATGCTCAGTTACTTACCAGTCAACACACCACACCGACCAAGCGGCACTGACACAGAAAGAGTAGTAAGTAGCTTAAGCAGATTAGCTGTGCTCATTTGAAATGATTTGCAGAGATACAGCCTAATGCTGAATTTCACCGCGGAAGATGAGCCCTCAGAGGCCCCGAGTATTCCAGCAGAAACGTGTCCGTGGTAGGTGACAGGATGAGGTAGATCTCTAGCTTGCATCCGCTGCCATACATGGTAGCTGGCTCGGATGCTGTGTGCAGGGTGCGTCTCACTGCTCCTTTATTTTGATCCTTCACATGTGATGTTCTGTTACGACAAAAGGTGGTCCCTCTGGACAAGGCGCATCAATGCCCAGGTCAGTGGAGTATGCATTAGTGAGCATTTAATGTGCTGCTTGTTTCATTTACTCTTAAGACAAAGTTTAGAGTGGCCACAGATGTCCTCTGACAGTGTGTGTCACCAGGGAGGTTAGGCCTGTGCTAACCTTTTCCACTTTCTACGGTCTGGCTCAGTGCCACAGTGCTTCTGACCACAGCAGAGGGGAGAAGATCCATTGCGGATTCAGGCAACACTTCACAGTGCTGGAGGGAGAAGACAAGAAACAACAAACTCCTACTTCATCCTCCTTCCCAAAGGCCTCCATGGAATCCCATAAGTGCATACGAGAGCTGCTGCCAACGCTGCAAACACTGTGCCTTCCCAAGTCTGTCACTGACCTCTTGGCCCAGAGAGAAGAATCGATTTGCCTCGGACTTGTGTTTTTTAAAAAAATAATTTCTCTCCAAGTGAGCAAAGTATTTTCATTCTTATTAAGGCCACTATGTTTTATGATATTGTCCTGTTGTGATTTATGCTGTCAACCAGCCTTGGTGGTGCATACTGGTAACTTAGTGCTGACTGCTGGGTAATCCCAGCACTCAGGAGGCTGGGGCAAGGGTATCTCTTTGAGTTCAAGACCAGGTTGGGCTCCATAGTGAGTTCAAACCTAGCCTGAACTACATAGTAAATTCCTGTCTTTAAAAAAATAATTGTATTGTCTTAGGAGGCCTCTTCATAAGGGTACGAGGGAGCCATTCTCCTTACGAGCCACATGCAGTGAAATACTAAGGGAGCCTACTGTGTACAAGAAATGAAGACAGTACCAAGAAACATAGCTTTTGGAAATTAATAGGAGAAGAAACAGTGAGGTGGTGAGCAAGGGAAGATTGTATGGTGTCTTGTCAGAGCCAGGCTAGAAATCTCATGGCCTTTATTTTCAATCTAGCACTCAGCTTGATAATCAAAAATTGTGTTATTTCAATAAGTCTAACTGTGAAAATGGATATTTTAATATTTAATGAATGAATCATTTAGTATATTTATCTTCACCTTTTATAGCATTCAGAAAAGGGACCATCTTTGTCTAACTGAATTGTCAGACAACAGTGTGTCCACTTAACTCCTGCTTTCTAACACCACATCGTTATCTTATTTCTCTAGCCTCAGATGCAGCAATCTCATAATCAGACAAGTTCTGCAGCCCATTCCGGTATTTATTCTAAGGGGAAAAAACAGATCAAAAGTAATTAAATTAATTCTCTCCTGCACATTCAGAACATAGTGGGCATTATTTTAGCTTCTATCTTTTTTAAACATCTATTTTTCATTAGGACATGTTTGCAGTACATAATCATTATGCTGTCCCTGGAAATCGGTACATGTAACAGATTTTAATTCTTTTTTCATCCCTTTGTCTTTCCCTCTCTCCTCTCTTTTGACATCCAACCGAAAATATAAATAAATGGTAAAATAGATGATAACTATGTGGGATGCGGACCAGGAGATGGAAATTTCTTAGGCTGCACAAATGATTAACGGACAACTTCCAATAAATCTTTAGGAGGTCACAGCTGTATCCTAGGATATGTGGTTACAGGATTTTAAGTAGAATATTTTTTATTCTTTAATAAAGACAGACTGGGATCCCCTTCTGTGTAGGTATAAGGAGCCTCAGCAAGGAAAAGAATGCTTTTTTTCTTTCTTCTTGGGAATTCTAATTAACATTTAGAAACAGAAATACCTGCACTCACTTTTCACTGAGAACAAATGCCTATATTTAGACAGATCACAGGAAGTTGTGCATCTTGCTACATGAAGAAAAACACTCATTTGCTGGAGCTGGGATACCGTCATGGATTCATTACACTGTGCCTGTTTGTGAAGGTGACCACACTGAGGGCTGAGCTATGCTGCTCCAGCAACCAACAAGCAGAGGCCAGCAGGGCCTGGGGAGAGCATTTGCTGAATGAATGAAACTTCAAGTCACATGAACTTCATGTTCACATTGGATGGCTTTGTGTAATGAAGTCCCCTGCAGAGATCCGCTTAACCGCCTGGTCTCTGTCTGTCCCAAAGCATAGTTCCTAGGACAGACTTCAGTTGCCCTCAGCCTGTCAGGCTCCACCAGCAAACCAGTTTGGTTCAGACTCCAATCTACTGTGGTGGCTCTAAGAGCCAAGGGCAGCGGGCGCATCCTCCGGGGCTTGGACACGATGTCATTAGACCCCAGGCTGCGGGAGCCCTTCAGCAGCAAGCCAGCACCTTCCCTGCCCTGTGCGAATCCTCCAAGGCTTTCCAAAAGGCAAATTGGGTCCTGCAGCCGCCTCAGTGACAAATCTGTGAGTGTTTTCCCTTGTGTGCAGTTTCTCAGCCACTCCTACCAGCAGCCCTGCGGACTTCTACTACTCTTTCTTCATTAGCAAAGCAAATTCCAGAGTGCAAAGCACTGGTGTGTTGGGGGGGCTCAGAGTCAGCACCCCCCCCCAGGGTGGGCGGAAACATAATTTGGGCAGTTCTGTAGACATTTTGATATCTCCTCTCTTATCCTTTTCTGTTACCCATTGCCCCCCAGTTGGTTATAAAAATAACTAATTTAACAGACAGAGCACTTTATGGTCCAGTTACTACTGTCCTTTCCCACATCTTTCTCACTGTGTCAGAGCTGCCAGTATGAGTGCGCAGAGCTCAGAGATACTGTGGTCCTCCCTGTCTTTGCCCAGGACTGCTCTGCTTTCTGCCAGAGAAAGGAAAATACCACGAGAGAGATCAAAGTGAAGGAAGTGTGCTGTTCTTCATGATCTTCCCGCTTGCGGCATCATTTTTTAAAGGCTCATTGTGGTAAAACTTGTTTTATAAACGTTTTGTTTCTCTCCCTGCTTGCGTGGTGCAGGGGCCCCACCTCAGCTCTGTCTCCCACTGAGACCCACCTTGCTCTGGGGACAGCAGAGGCTAACATTCGCTTGGCGGTTTGTTAAGTGCTCTGCCCCGGAACCATTCTTCCAAGGGTCAACTGTGTCTGCAGGGACTGCTACCAGGAGGAGATCACCACCTCCACGCAGCTCAGCTCGTCTCCTGGGATGTCATTTGCTTCCTGGCACCTCCTTTTCACCCCGCTCCCTGCTGTTTTTACAAGCCATCATAACCCGAGCAAAAATATTGTTTTTAGAAGGCAGTCGTCTGCTCTCCAGAGGAGGAGTGTTAAGTTAATTTATGGGACAACAGACTCTGTCGTTGTCTACTGTTATTCTGAAATGGCATATGCTCAAAACTGTGCACCTGGGAGTTTAGCTGTCTGCCTGGGGTACCCTGGCACATGGAGGGGAGACGGCAGGTGTTCAAGGGGCCTTGGCTAAGCTGCAGGCTTGATGCCAGCATTTTCAAGATGAAGAATGAGGTCACTGGTTAGCAGGGTAAACTGAGGCACTGCTAACAAACATGACATTCAAAGGCTTCTTGGCTGCAGGCAGGGAATTTATCTCCTTTTCTCTAGCTATGTGACATTATAAGTCATTAATCACAGCCCGAATAAACAAGTTTCTGTAGTTAACTCTTTGTTGTCTACAAGCATTTTCATGTTTCTCTCATTTTAACTTCTCAACAGTCCCTTGGTTTATTACACTCTTTTCCTTGATAAATCTTCAGAAAGATGAATAACAGGAAGATGAAGTATCATTTTCTGCTTTTTTGGTTCTTGCCAGATTGCTTAGTTGTATCTCACTAACTCGCTGTACGATGCTGATACATTGATTACATCTCTGCGTGTCTCAGTTTCTCCTGTGCAAATTAATACAATAACTCCTGGCTTCTAGCTTCTTTGTAAGAAAGATATAAATCCACGTAAGTGTGGAGCACCAATGCCTGGGACACGCAGTGTATCAACAGTATCTTGATATTGTGATCCCCTAAACAACGATACTGCCGTGATGCTGCTGCTCCTGATTATACCAGGGTCTTCACAGATTTTATTTTGATGAATCCTTCACACAACTCTGAGTGATTTGCATTATGGTTCACATTTATGTGTGAGAGAAGAACAGTACAGATTAAGTTCGGTCAAGTCCCAAGGTTACACAGGTAGGAATAAAAGTTAGATTCAAGCCCTGGTCTCTCCGAATTCAAAGACAGCGCTCATAACCATTCACCTGCACACCACAAGGGGCCTGTGCTGTGTATTTGCTGGGGTCGTAGCCAGACGCTTTTCACGGACAGCACCTCTTTTCTTTAGGAATGCATACAACCACGTTGTGGGGTTCAGATCGATACTCACATTGCCCTGAATGTACCCCATACCAGAACAAGGAAGGGGCTTTATCACAGTCTCTGAAGAACTTGCTTTAATGGGAACCTCACTATTTTAGCCACGTAAACAAGTACAAAGGGGGTGCTCCCAGAGTGCTTTGCACTGGGCCCCACATTGCAAAAAGAAGCCGTATGAAGACAGAAGCAGTCTGAAAAGCACTTCCTGCTACTTTGTTTCAGTTCACTGTCACAGCCACATATAGGTTTAGCATGGTGGCCCTGGTTCACCATTACCTGAGAAGCTAAGTGGGTGGCTGAAGGACACACAGCACACTGTTCTTTGATGACCAGTGACTGGTGTGACCCAGTGTTAAATCTCCCACCAGGAGGAATGTACTTCCCAAACCCTCCTTTGAGAGGAGAATTACTATAGAGCCCTAAATGGTAAGTCCTTTCCCCGACATGCAGAGGGCCTTGAGTCAAATATTTTGACAATTAGCACTAGAGAGAAAACCATTCCTGGTCTGCTGCTGTTGCTTCCTCTTGGGAGTAGAAGTTAGCTCCTGAGGCTCACGGCAGAGAAAATGACTCTAGGACCCTAGTCTGGGAGCAAAGCCGAGAAGAGTAGCTAACAGATGACGTATAATGATGAACAAACAGCAAGTTGCATTCATATTTACTTGGAAAGTGTGTAGCCGCCCTTGGTGCCAGCCTTGCCAGTGCTTGTCCACTGGTCATGTAAGGTCTCCACTGCCCCAGCTCTACACCAAATGGAACGAAGAAGGTTTGGCAGCAGTCTAAGCACCAGTGTATGGCACCATTTCGGGCAGAGAAGAAAACTCATAATATTTTATAAAACAGCCCGCACCGCGAAGGCAATCAGCTGGAAAACTCCAGCGCTCCGGAGAGAAAGCCTGTTTAGAAGCAGGTTTTGTAGTTGGTCCAAATTAGAGTGCAGCTGGATTTCATCCACAGCAAAAACATTGAATCTCTTCATGAAGGAGAGCTGGGTTTCAAGGTGTTGTGGATCAAAAACTGGTGGTCAACTTAATGCCAGCTGAATTAAATCAGCAACGTGCTGAGCACAGATGTTCCACCTGAGGAAAGTTGCCAGCATAAATAGAGATGTGGAGGAGAAGCTAGGCGTTGTGGGTTTCTCTAACCCATTTCGAGCCATTGGTTCCCCTGGAGGAGCTCACAGTGACTAGCTTCCCCAGTGTGAGTTCAACTATTGTCACTGGAGGAGCTCGGGACCTTGTTGGTGACAGTGGCTGTGGTTCACTTTGGAGGAGCTCTGATCCTTACATCGAGCATCGCTTCTTGGCTCTGGAGGGGGAGATGTGTACCATTTAACCTCCAGGAGAAACTGGTCAGCTGGCTTCCTGGCATGTACTCAACTGTTCTTATCCCCAGAGGAGCTTGGGGCCTCCGTGTCACTGAGGATGGCTGTGGTGCTTTTCAGGACAGCCCTGGTCTTTATTGTGAGCATGACTTCTCAGCTCCAGTGTAGAACCCTCAACCTACCAGCATAGCTCCTTCACCCTGCTGGCATAGACTTCCTCGCCTCCACCGCTGACCTTTGGGCCTTCCCAGCACAGATTTGTAAAACAGACTGGCATGAGTCTCTTGTAGGCTCTAGACCTCCAGCTGGACTCCTGGGAGGCACTGTCATGGCTCTGGGTCTTCATCTGGACTCAGGACACTGTTGTGGGATCCAGGCCCTTGGCTGAATATTCTGGGTCTTTAGTGTTATAGACAGATTTCCTGCACTTTCTTGTGTTAAATCTGGGTGGCCATCATAAAATAATATTATAAATTCTGTGTTCTGATAACTATTGTTCTCACAACCCCTGACTACAACACAATTCAAAACAGAGTTCACAATCCGGATATTTTGAAAAAGTGATTACTCTGCCCATGATATTAATTTATCCTTAATAGATCTCCAGATTCATTGAAAGTGACAATTTAAACATTTCTAAAAGCGCTTAACTCTTTAAACTGGAAAAATATTTGAAAACACAAGTCTCTTTCTTTCCAAAGTCCCAGTCAAATGAAAAGTAATAAATAAAATATTACAAAACCACAGAACCAAGGGAGATGGGAAGATGAAGTGGAACACAGAAGCAATCGACATGTTTTTAGAAGACAGAAAACCAATGAGTGGCAACTAAGGGCTGACACGAGGAGGCAAAAGTCTGAAACAAAAACTGTCCGAAATAAGCTAGGCACATCGAGCTTTGAAACTACAGGAAAATTAGGTGTAAGAGCCACCAGATACTCCTGTGAGATGCGGAAAACCATGGCCGCAAAGAAGGATAACAGACTGAAGATCAGTGTGAGAGTTATTTAGCTGCTCACAATGACTGTGCTCCCCACCTCCAACCCGTGACAGATTTACTCCGCCAGTGAACGTCTCCTTCCACAGTGACTACCTCGCCATGATGGGAGAGTGTGGTTCTGTCTCTGCAGAACCAAAACCAGAGATAGTTCACACTGGGAGGCTACTTAGGCACCGAATGAAAAGACGCACGAATAGAAGATAAAGCTAATTCCTATGACAATCATTGCAGAACTCAGTGACAGTTTACCTGGGAAACAGCTCCTGTTTGAAAGTTCCTCACCCTAGAAAGTTACAAGGAAAGTGTATCCAGGGTCCAGTCCACACCACCCTCTCCACTGCACCCTCCTGGGCTCCTGCATCTTCCCTAAAGTGCCATGAGAACTTTCCAGCTGGCCTTCAGGCTTTCACCCTGACCCCGCACGGTATTCTCAACACAGCAGCTGTGGGGATCTCCTTGGGACAGAGGTCACCTCGTGGGCTCACACTGCCCATTCTCCTCGGAGGGAACTACATGGGCTGTGCTCCCCTGACTTCCCTGGTCAGTGTCCTGCCTCTGTGCCCTTCATACGCCCTGGGGTGATCACACTGGTCTCTGCGCTCTTTCTCAAATACTCAGGGTGCTACAGGACCTCCGCAGTGCACGCATGTTGTTCTTCCTTTGGGGAACCACACTCGCCAGAGAACTGCAGACCTAAGTCCTCACATCTTCCAGACCTTGCTAATGTTTCATCTTCTGAACGAAGCCTACTTTAACCATTCTTTTAAAGTGGCGATCCTTCTTAGCACTCACTCACCAGCTCCAGTGTCTCCTTCTCTACCCCGTCCCAGCATCTACCACTTCCTGGCAGGCTTTTTATTTACCTATCAGATATACTTTTATTTCTGTAGTCCAAACAGGCATAAATAGGATCACTAGATTTCATGTTTCAGTGTGGGACATCCAGTTAAATTTGAATTTTATATAAAAACATACATTTTCTTAATGTATCTCATGCAATATTTAGAATATACTCATACTAAAAAGTAAGCTGTCAGTGTAAGCCAGACATGTGTGAAGACTGCTTTGGGTGTGACAGTTGAAGAAAAGCTTATTTTTGTGGTAGAGTTCTATTGCTATTTTCATTGTAGTTCATGGAGGAATTTATTTCTGATGTGATCTTTTAGGTTTGTACGCAAGTACACAGCTGACGTGAAGATGCTGATGTCTTTAAATGCACGATACATATTGAGAGTTTAATACTTTGTTTTATTGATATTTATGTTCCTGGTAACTACGCCCTGTATAATACAGTAAGAACCTCCTGATGAAACAGTAAGACCTCAGAGATTTCAAGTATGTCCTATAAAAAGGCCAGGAAAGCAAAACACGTGCTGTCACTGTAAATAGTATGTGTGTATCTCGTGTGTGCCTTAGGTGTGATACTATTGGTATTTTCAGTGTAATTCATACAAGAATTTCTTTGCATTGTTCTTTTTTTAACTTTGTATATCAAGAAAGTCAATGTTGAAAGTTTTGATTTTTCAATAAACAATAATTATTTAAAATTTTTTAAAAAGTATTTGTTGCTTATCTTTTATTGAAATGCAGCCTGGATCTCGGTAGTGTACCCAAAGACCCTTCCCCCCTCACACACAAAATATCCTAATGAGAGTCAAGGATCTCATATTTTGCTCCTGATGTGTCCTTAATTCTTGTGATGCTGTTTGCTTCATTGCCAATGCTGTTTCAACACACGTTGGGTGAATGAATGATAACACAGTTTGTTTCAGTGAGTTCTACGAAATGAGAGCATAACCCATGGCAGACTGTCATCCAGGAAATAGAGGCTTCCGTGGAGGAACAGCAGCAGATTCGGGGTGAGACTAGTGGGGTACAGAAGGGCCAGAAATAAAACCAGCAAATTATCTGATGTGTCCGCCTGTGACACTAGGAAAGGCGATGTGATTATCAAGGAGATCTGGAAAAGGCTGCCTGGGACAACTTAGAATGTATTTAGAACAACAAAATGAGACACCACTGACTGCAAGGAAAAAGGGTGGCTACAAAAAGCAAGTGTAATCATGGTGCACGACAGAGTCCCTGTGAGTAAAATACAATGAATACCGGATGATGATTTGACCAATGCAGGAAGAAGGCATGTGCAGGTGTGGCGGACCTAAGGGTAGACATCTGGGGGGGACCATCACCTTCCCACTTCCACCACACTGGGCTGATGGTTATGTCACAGAAACTGTGCAGACCTTACGAGCTAGGATAGAGCAGCAGACTGATTTAGATACCTCTGGACAAACAGCAGAAGAAACGGCGGTAACAGAAAGTCTAGCTGCCTCTGGGTGGAAGCCAGGAGAAAGACGGTGGTGAGAGGCGAGGAGGGGTGGAGATGCTTCGCTCTTGTGTGTCTAGGTTTCTAGGTTTAGAGCACCCTTTTATTAAATGTGTACATGTATTTTCATAAATGCTTAAATTTACAATGAACAGCTTTGTTAAGAAAACAAGAGCAAAAGGGGAGAAATGGGTTTTCAAAATACGTACATAGCAAAAAAACCCCACGAGTTTTCACTAGGAAACTTGCTTCATTAGTATGTAAACCTTGTTCTCCTCTTGGTGAGTAGCTGGCAGAGTGCTCAGATTCTTCATTTTATGAATTTTACCTGAAATCACTATAAAATCAGGGATGATATTTTCTCCCCTTAATGCCCTTGAGGAACAGCAGATAATGGAAGACTCGTCAGACCTTCAGCTAAGTGTAGTCACTTAACACCATTGAGTTCCTGGCAGTTTAATAATAATTTATAGTTGTGAAATCCTTTCCTATGTCATTGCATGTTCAAACTGTTTTCCTATTATGCACAATTCCATTTTATCCAATCCCCAATCAAAATTCATAATATCCACAGAAAAATATGATATTGCTACAGGCAGCTGAGTTAGATAGAAATGTTATAGGCAGTAAGACAGGACTGGGCCCTTGAAGGAGCCAGTGCAGAAGGCCAGATAGCTTGCAACTGTGGGGGAGACAGACACCTACACTGTGGGCCAGGCCTCAAGACAAAAGACAAATGCTCACACATACTTCCTAAGGATAAGCATCAGGAATTGATATTCTAAATAAGTTCTATCACCCAGGAAGCACCATCGCAACCCACTATGGGAAGAGTCACTGTTCTTTAAGTATGCCTGCTTACTAAGTGACTTGCTACCTCATTTGTTCCCGATTTAATCAATTTTACCTGAGCAATTAATCTACTAGTTGACCATAGTTCTGTCCCACCTCATGCCCACCTGGCAAGCTCCCATGTTTTCCCCACCTTAGACCTGCCTTACTTTGTGGTTTTGCTCTAAAAAGTCCCTAAAAAGACAGAGTCTTTGGCAACCTGCTCGGGACCCCTTCTGTCTCTCTCAGACAGAATCCTTCTTTCTCTCAATAGATATATTCTACTCTTAACCTCCACTGTTTCTAAAATTCATTCTTTGATTTTAGAGAACACGAGCTCACACTGGACATCTAGTAGATGGGGAGTTTCGTTACCCTTTATCAAGAGGCGCTTCACAATTCATCCCCTTGCTATTTGTATCGTTTCCCTGTTTTATCCTTCACTTTGTCATGCTGCATCACACTCTTTAATAATTACCTACACTTCGGCATTGCTGGAAAAGTTCCCTGTTCTCCACATTTCTCTCCACACTTCCCACAGCTCAATCAATGTTGGGGCAGCTCAATGCTAACTGCCCCAAACAGCTTATCAGATGCACAGAAAAACATTTTGTGCATCCTATAACTGTGTTTCTCAGTCATCTTAAGCCCAGATTTACACTAATTGATGGTTTATTTCAAGGATTTAATAGTTAGATCATTTTCATGTGATTTAAAGAGTTTATAAACATAGAAGAAAATTATAATCTCATGTGCTAATAAAAATCTAAAAATCACTTCTGCAGATGTATCTGGACTTATTGTCATTTGCTGTCACTTTCTGCACAGGTACAATTTTTGCTCCATTTAAATAGTTTGACCTATTTGAGCCAAAAATCTTTCCTGAATATTCCATCTCACAGTTCATTCTGCAGTGTGAGGAGGGGAAGCATGGAGCTGACTTCTGAATTGTGATAACTCCTTAGAGACAGTACCCAGAGGGGTTAAAGAAGCCATCTCTGTCTATTCACCTTTCCTTCAGGGTTGGCCTCAAACTGGCCTCTAAACCAGCCGGTTGTTTTCTGTCACCAACCGAAAGTCCCTGCAGGGAAGGTGACACCAATTCTGTTTACAAAAGCCACACATACCCAATGCCCTAGGGAGACCTGGCCAGAAACTCTGCTGAAATCCACCGGGCCTTCAGACAAACCCTCAAAGCTCCCAGGTTGACATTCTTTGTTCTGAAATCAACTTTCACCGTCAAAACTCTGTGTAAATCTTCTCCTTCCAAATTTTACTTTAAGGTTCCAGCAGGCAGCTTTTATTTGTGTGCTTCCATAATTTTATGCCGCTATCCTCTCTTTTCCATAATTTTTCCACAGTTTTCTAAAGCCTTTCACATGTGTGCCTCAGTACTTGTGGCCGTACATACAAGGATGTTACATACAAACACATAGCTAGAGAAATAACATACCTACCTGGCTCACCTGATATAAACATACACACATTCATCCTCATTTCAACTGTTGTTAACAGGAGAGGTGTTTTGTATTTATTCCTGTAAGCAGGATGTGAGTACCACATTGAACTACTTTCTGCTTGTTTGTATTATTCTCAAATAATAGCATTTTCCTGTAACAGTATCTATGGCACAAGTCCTCAGACACGTGGCTCCCTTGGCCAATTCCCTTTCTTTTCCCAACAAATCATTACATACAATATGTCCCTCTTTGTGCAATATCGTCACAAATTTCAGGGACTCCCTGGCATATCTGTATCAGACTAGGGAATATGCACAGAATTTCTGTAACTATCTCCCTGTGTCCCCTCACTGTAAGCTAATTAATGATGCTGAAAGAACAGCAAAATTCTCTCATCACTGACAAATCTAAACTAAGTCTTTACATCCAACGCCGTTAAAATTCCAGCAACGTGCTTGCCTGCTTAACAGGCCCAGATACGGATCCATCTCTCCTCGGTAACAGAAATGTCACCGTGGTTGTCCCTGGAAGCCGTTCCCTTATCTGTCCTACAGGTGTAGGGAGGCGAGGCTGTTGGTCCTGTGACTCACTCTGGTTCTAGCTCTTGCTTCTGTTTTCTTAGATGTTCTCTGCTCCCTGCTTTACATCTCTCATGACCACCCAAAGCTCTTTTCTGCCACTTTGTGATTCACAACAGCTCCTGTCTATGTAGAGAGCAAAACTAAAATAAAATAGTTGTAATTAATGTTAAAGTCAAATTAGTGGTTTCCTCAGCGTAAGATCCCTTCCTTGTGCATGCTTCGATCCAGCTATAATACATAACAGAAATGGCACTGCCACCACTGGCCCATTATCTCTTAAAACTCATTGTCACAACTGGAACTGTCACCTTGAAGAGCTCAGAGCTGAGCTCAGCCAGCTAAAAAAGACACTGAGCTCACCCGCACAGAAACGGTCTTCTGTGTTACGTCACCAGGAAGGCTTGCTCCTCTCTCCTTACCCACTCTCCATTTGGAGAAAGGTCCTTCTCCTCAGTATCGTTTCTACCTCTTTAGAAAGTTCCACAAGGAATCCGTCTTCCAGAATCCTGTTTATTCTTGCTCAAGTCCCCAACCCACCACCCTTTCTCCTCTGTTTCTCTCCCCCACTATGAGGTCTTCAAGAAAGGGATATAATTTTGCCTAATCCCTGTTTCTTTTTATCTTGGGTCTTTTTGATCCCTGATAGTAGCTATTTCTGTTATAGTTTCTTCCAGCTTTGCAGGGGGTTTATTGTTATCTGTGCTCTCAATGTTATTTTTATTTCCTCTCTGAAGTTTACTTTTATAGGCTGTTTTATTTTCAGTTTTCTTTGATACTCTGAAGCAAAAACAGGTCTCCCCTACACATATCATTTTAAACTTTTCTGCATTAGGAGCAGAGAAGCATTTCCAATACTCTCCCACACACCTTTGTCAGGCTTGTTCTGATAAAGGTTTGCAAAGCATGCTAAGAAAGCACATTGGCCTGGTCCTGGAGGGAAAAATGATCTTATGAAAGTTTCTCGAGATAAATGATCTAAGTCTCAAAGAAAAGTAGAATTCTGTTAGATAAATAGAAAGTTAACTCAGGATAAGAGAAAGGCATATGCAGCTGGACGGCAATATAGAGTATCAAAGACTGTATATAATGCTGAATAGATCACCTTTAATCCTGCTAGGATGTGAGTGGAATGAGGAGAGACTGTAAGGAGACAGAGTTACTGCACAAGATGACCTCAAATGCTTCTCTATGCACGTGGGTTAGGGAAGATCACTGATGGGTTTTGAGCAAAGGATTTTCATTACTAATGCTTTATTACACAGGGTCCTCCGGGAGACCCATAGAGTAATCAAGGTTTGCAGCAAGAGAGACCAGGTCAACAGCTTTTACAGGACACGGGAATGGTGGGAAAACTGCTGAGACTTGAGCTAAGAGGTAGGAACAACTCAAAGTGAACTCTCTGCTGCACCCTCACCTTCAAGAATCCGCATGCATACCTTCTCTTCAGTCTTCCAGCCTTCTGTTGGTCTTCCAGGAAACAGCGTAAAACTCTGAGCACTACGTTTCCTCATGTTACACTCTCCTTTAGCCGCTATGCTGTGTGTGTGTGTGTGTGTGTGTGTGTGTGTGTGTGCCAGGGATCAAACTCACAACCTCGTGCTTGCCAGGCAGGCACTTAAGCCACTGAGCTAAACCCCGGCCCCTACACTCTCCTTTAGATCTGGTTTATAGGGTCCCAGCATTTGAAACAGTTTGTCCTTGGGATGAACTAAAAAATATCCCAGGCAGGAATACAGGAAGGTTTAGGCACTGTTGTAGAACATGTGTCTTTGAGCAAAAGAAAGGCGAAATGGACTGAGAAAAAGACCAATCAGCTGAACACCCAAGATGGGAGAGGGAGGGACCAAGCCCAGGAGGCTTTAAGTTCTCTGAAATCAGTTGCATAATTTCCTACTCACATCATGTATTATCAGATCCTTGTTCTTGTTCCTTAATTTAAAAAAATAATAAAAAACACACACAAAAAAACTTTCCAATTGATCCGCCCATGCATAGCAGGCTGAATTACTTTTACAGGAAAATCTCGGATACACACACCTTATATTCTTTAAAACATGACAACACAATTTTTTTATTCCCCATTTATGCCTGCCTTGTGCATCAAACTATATTACTATTTCTTGAATGGTATAATTAAAAAATAAAATATGTCCTTCCCAATGATCTACAGAAAGTGATTAAAAACCTATTTAATTCAGAGATATTTTCATAGTTTTCACACTCTGAATATCCGAGTCAGAGGCCCTTTGTCCTCCTTTGAATCATTCACTTGTAACTTTCAGAAAACTTTCTATAATTATTTACTTTGCTTCTCAAAAGAAGGAAAAAGAGAGAAAAAAATGAACTTATTGTAAGCGGGAGTCTCACTTCCTATCCTGTTCTCCATAATGCCAACCTTAGATTCTTTTGTACTCTTTATTCATCCTTTCAAAGATACTTACTGTTTTAACAAATAATATGTTAACCACTAATGATATCATATAGAATAAATCTAACATTTTCTTGTCTTCAAGGAAGCTTTAAAAAGTCTATTAAATAAAAGTCTAATCGATCTTCTTCAAGATCTGTTTAGATCTTCGAGATCTGTTTAGATCTTGAACAATACAACTTAATGAACAGCAAATCCAAGAGGCTAAGGAGTCAAAAACTTGCATTTCATCATCCAATTTAGGTTCACAGACCTGGTGACCTCTGTCAATCTCGTCTCGCTCTTTCACCTCCACTCTAGAGGAGGTAATTCGAAAACCCCGCTTCCTTGGCTCCCTTTGGAGCTTGCTGGGCATGAGTTCCGAGGCTCAGGACTCGTGCGAGGTCAGAAGAAGCCAGGACTGCAGCTCCTCCTCGCCACCCTCTTCCTGCCTTAACCTCAGATCGATGCCTCCAGCTCCCAGCAGCTACTGTCTGACCAGGAAACCAGAACCGTGAACACGAAGCCCCCCCACAGTGAGGGATGCGAAGCAGGAGACGAGGATACTCTGTCTCTACTGGGATCCCTGTGTCAGTGAACCAAAAGCAGCAGTGACAATCTCTGAACTTCATGGCATTGTGACGTTTAAGCCACCGTCTACCCGGTTTGTTGCAGGCAAGATAAATGGGTCCTCAGAGCAACTGACAATGTAGACAAGCCCAAGAAGACTGCTGGAAGGTGACCCGCTGTGCAAACTTTAAAACTCTTTATGTCAGCCTGGCAAAGGAAGCTGGGGGAGCAGCAGACGAGGAAGGACACTGCAGCCATGGGGACTGAGGAGGGATAGGGCTTGGGTCACTGAACACGCCACCAAGTGTAGGCGGTGGCCATGGCGAAGGAGACAAAGGACAAGGTCATCGATGGAGCTTGAAGGGCTCGGCAGGAGCTCCACAGAGACCCGGGAGGACTCTGGCCCTGGAGGACTCCGAGGATCACAGCACAGCTGTATATTCCTCTCAAATCCATTCTTGCTGCGCTATGGTGATCCAGCAATCAGGGGCCTAGATACAGCAGGCCATTCTAGGTGTCATCTCAGGTGCCCACGCCAGAGGTCTCACAGAGGCTGCCACGTGTGCGAGAATACTCCTTACACTGTTCCACTGACTTCCTTGTCACCTCGTTTCCCAACAGATTTACCAGTTCATCGTCCCAGAATGCACTGCGGATACACAGACAGACACTGCCTTCATCTCTGCTGGGAAGTCAGAAGGGCGGGCAGGGTGTGCCTAACCCATCTAGCAGGGGGAAGCATGGTGCACAGAAGGAAACGTGGCTTACCAAATATTTTATTGTCAAGTCACTTCTAGGATGGGCTCTGAAACCGAAGCCTACAGTACTACACATATGATACTAAGTTAGAAAAATGCTTTCGCTCTACAGTGAAATTTTGCCGGTAAAGATTTCATTTTATAGCTCAATCAGCATTCATAGGCCAAATACTTATTTTCTGCTGATTAGTTCCAAAGAATGAAGAAACTGACACTGACATTTAGTCAACCTGGCCAATGCTCAAAGAAAAATATTTATGACAGTAAAAGATACGCTGCAATTCATCTGCCTCAAAATACCACCCCCACCCCCACTTCACACACACTCATTCCATCACTCTGGACACTTTTGGAAGCCCTTCTGGAAGTGCTCGTCCACTAGAGTCTTTGTAAGGGAGAGTAAGAGTCACAATGAAGGTTGCTTCTGAGCGCTTCTACCGAGAGGCATTCTGGTAAAAACACTAGTGTGTCCCATCCACCTCATTCACTGGAGCCAGCAGTATGTTTCACAGCTCTCTTCCAAAATAAAAATGATCCTAAGAAACCACTCTAATCATTTCCAGACATTAAGATAACCACAGAGTGCAACAACTAAAAATATTCATGAAAGAGCGTATTCTACAATTGCTTCGGAAGGAGACAAGAACGTTGGGCACGCATGTGCAAAGCCAGCGTGAGTGTTTCGAGGGAGACTAATGGTTACCTATATGTCTGATCA
>PVJX010004643.1:0-92722 GCA_004027295.1 Dolichotis patagonum
TTATACTATTGTGTTATGTTTGATATTATTGTAATTGAAACTATGCTCAACTATAGCAGAGTAAGAGATATGGTGTTAGATACTGTTGATGTCCAGTTGACTTAATGTAAAGTACTGTGTTGCCTATGTTGTCCTCTTCTGATCTGCTCTGTACTGCCCCCTTTTGTTTTATTCTCTTTTAAATTAAAAAAAAAAAAAGCTGGGTTTGGAAGTCCCATTTGACCCAGCTATTCTGCTTCTAGGCATATTCCCAGAAGAATTGAAAACATCATACCACAGTGATATATGTGCACCCATGTTTATAGCAGCACAATTTGTAATAGATCTTGGAAACAACCTAAGTGCCCATCAACTGAGGAATGGATTAAAAAATTGTGATATTTTTATACAATGGAGTACTACTCAGCTATAAAGAATGATCACATTGAGATATTTAAAAATAAATGGACATGACTTAAGACCATACTCATAAGTGAAATAAACCAAACTCACATGTGTAAATACCGTATAGTCTCCCTAGTATGAGAGTTCGTAAGAGTATATAAGATTTTATGGTAAGCATGAGTCCCCATTTCATTGCTTTGAAGCCTTTCAATGTTTTCATTCATCAGTTGGAATGGTTTTAATCTGTTTTGTTTGACTTTATTATGCGTGATGGTATGAACAGAGATTTTGAAGAAAACAAAACATTATGGCAGCAATTGCTGATTTAATATCTTCCTTAGAAGTCCTACCATGCTTCTACTCTGCTATTACCATCGGTTCTATCATGTTGTGTCTTATTGGGATTTCAATATATGTGATAGTATAAACAAATCTTTTTATTGAAAATGAGATATTATAGTAGCCATTGATCATAGTTATTTGGTTCAGAATGTCCTGTAATTCTTTCATTCTCTTGAGTGGTTTTATACTGTCTTAGTTACTTTTTACTCATCGCTGAGACAAATACCTGATGCCCAAAGTTGGGAAAGGAAAGGTTTATTTCTTACAGTTTTTGGAGTCCATACTCAGTTGGCTCCAAGGCAGGGTGGCATAGCGGGGCTGCAGTTCATGGCAGCTACAAACAGCAAGCGGAAACCAGCAAGAGAGAGCGACACACCTTCTTCCTGCCATTACATCACATCCTGGCTCCACCCCTAGGCCGGTGTAGCACTCACACCCCAATCCAAGCACTAGACAATGAACCAATCACAAATGCATACTGCAAAGGCATGAGGCTTGGGGGCCACTGACATAAACCATGACATACACTATTGTGTTATGTTTGATATTGTTGTATCTGAAACTATGCTCAACTATAGCAGAGAAAGAGATATTTTGACAGCTACTGTTAATGTCCAGTTGTCTTATTGTAAAGTGTTGTGTTGCTTATGTTGTTCTGTTCTGGTCTGCTTTGTTCTGCCGTCTTTTGTTTTATTCTCTTTAAAATAAAAAAAAGTAGTAAGAACTGTACGAGTAATAAAACCCAAAATGCATAATTGCTACTGTGAAAAAGAGAGCAAAAGAAAGTGCTCTAAAGGATATAACTGCATGTATGTTTAAGTGTGGAAGATAGATGACCATACTACTGTTTTTGTTAGATTGTTGAGCAAAACTGTTAATAGTCTCACTGTTTGAATGTCTACTTTGTATGCTTTAATTTTGTAACTTGAACAACTATTCCCAATATGACAGTATGTAACTTATCAACTAGTGATTTCTTAGTGGTTTTTTTTTTTGTTGTTGTTGTTGTTCTTTTCTTTTTTTCCTTTGGAATTCTGTATTGTTGCTGCCCTTTTTACTGTTTTGTTTGGTTGGGTTTTTTTCTTTCTAAATAAAATTTTTTTAAAAAGACTAAATGACAGCCTACTTTACCTATAGGGCTTTTCTTTAAAGCTAAAGTAGAAACAGACTAATACTTTCTTTGAAAATGCGTATACTGCCTGCCTGGTAAATGCTTTATGCATCCGTCTATCTCCCATGATGGAAATACAATGTTTCCTACATGGTAAAGATTTGGTTCATAATCATTGCTTGGCTGATGCCATTAAAAACTGGGAATCAGGCAGGAAGCCTACTCTGGGGAATAAAGGATTCCAGTATCTACAGTCTATCTGCAAGCATCTAAAAAATTTGTCATATAGACTATTGTAGAGTGAAGGAGGGTGATTTTACCAGACCTTTTTTTTTCCTTTTTAATGCCTCACTGTAGCAACTTGAATATCATAGGGTCTGTGCACCTTCAGAGGCAGCGCTCAGAGGGCAGTTTTTCATGTTAGTCACCTTTACTCCTTTCCAGTGTGCTTAGAACAGTGCCTGTCTTATATTATGTACTCTATGAACGTTTGAGATTTTATCTCATTATTTTATTTGTTTAAATTTTATATATGAAAACACAAATTGAATGTAAACTTTAATTAAAATGTGTGATCCTGGAGTAAGATATAATGTGTCCAGGTCAAATCAGGCCATCATAAGCTAGCTAGCAGCTCACACAACCATTTCTTTTCAGTTGCAGAATTGCATACAAGTGCATCATCCTTCTCTTTAAAGCACGATGGGGGTTTTTTGTTTTTTAGAAGAATAAGGTAGCAGCACTCAAATCCACACATTTCTCTTAAGATTCAAGCAGTAGCATACCCAACATTTAACTACAGTTAGACACTCAGAATATGTAAAATAAACTCCAGCAACACAGCTTTTCTTTGCACAGTAGCAATTACCTCTCCAATTCTTTTCTTTTCCATCTGGCTTCAATGCTTGCATGTTGTCTGTGCTTGAGAGGGAACACAAGAGTCCACATACCCACAGAACTCTAGGCAGTTGCTAACACTGAAAATATTCTTCATTGATTTGCTCTGTCTATGCATTGTAATAGAGATTCCACTGATACATTATTTTTGGCTCCAAACCACAGCTGGCTGCTATACAACCAATTGGTGATCCACACATGGTACTCATGTAGCAGCAGGCAAGTGTTATGTGAAAAAAAATCCATGGCAAGAAAAACTGTCCCTGCTCTCCTACTGAAAACCTGCGAGTGCTGCTGTAAAAACTAACTGCTGGTGGCTCTCTGAGGAAGAAGTGATTTTCAGCTTCTGCCAGGCTCTGAGTGCTTTCTTTCCCCTTTCCTGAAAGTTCCTGATCAGGACTTTCCCCATCCCCAGTGGGTCTGCATGTGCCTGTCCTTTCTTGCCTCCCTCCTCCTGCATCTGAGGCAGCATGCACTTCCTGCAGAGGCTGGGCAGCTCTGTGAGGAGACTGGAGCCCTTTCCCAGGTCACCTCCTACAATGCTCGCTCATCCCTTTCCTCTCCTTCTAACATCCTGGCCCTTCCCCATTCCTTGTTCATGTTTCTTTCTAAATTTTAAAGTAATGCAAAAGGTCTTCTGTGTTCATGTGCCTCACCCTGCTACCGGGAAACCTAGAAAACACAGCCTTAGAAAGCGTCATTCTTATTTCCCACCCACACTTCAGTTTACCTTGAGCTAAACTTTTCCTGAAATTCTCCCAGCAACACACCAGTGACCTCTTAGTTCCCTTTTCTCAGTTGCTTTCTTTTGCCTACTCTTTGAACTTGGCCCTTTCCCTGACCTCCTTCTCTTCTGTCACCAGCACCTGACTGATCCCAGAAGTGGCCGTCCTCCATTTTCCATCCTCAACCACAGCCAGATTCCTCTGGGAGTTGGGATATGCCCCTTCTCTCCTCCAAGGAGGCTTAATCCTGCGCCTTCCTGGCCTGATAGCTACTTGCCAGCCTCCTTTGTACATGGGCTTCTCTTTGCTTGGAGTCACCAGAAAATCTCATTCCCATTTCTCAGCAAACTCAAGGGTTTCTGTGCTTCCTTCCTTCCTTCCAAACATTTTCCTTCTCACTGGTTACCAGATTTTGAGTTGTGAATTTGTGCATTTGCCCTGCTGTCTCTCCAGATCCTCCTCTGCCACCCACACTGTTCCCACCTGTTGCTCTGTTTCTTTGAGGTGATCTTGCTTCAGCCTCCTAGGCCAGCCTACCACTAGCTTGTAATGCCGGACATGTTTGTCTGTAAGAAGAGGTGACAGTAGTAGCTACCTCATGAGTTTGTCCCTGTGGCTTTGGTCCTCAGCGCTATGTTTCTAGGATTTTGCTCAGAGACAATAAGTGCTGCTAGTTATCACTACCAGAGCCTCAGAGAAACTTGGGGGTCACCTCTCAGTCTGGATCCAGTTCCTCTCTGCAGACTTTCCCTCTACGCTCATTGCCCTTTCACTACCTGGCTGTGTCCCACTGGATAACCCCATTCCTTCATGCTACTGGGCCTCAGTTTCCCTGTCTTCTGTGCTAGGAACGTCCTCCTTTCTGTTCCCCACCAGCTAGACTTTACGGTCAGTCCAGTATTACCTTCTTCAGGAATCATTTCATAGTTCATTCACTCTGCCCTCCTCCCACCTCAAAAGAGGTGAAGCCAGAAGAATGATTTGCTCCCTTTGTGTTCCTACTCACACTTAAATTGTGATTTCCACCCAGCACTCTTAATGACACCTTGTTGCTTCTCCTGCATGGCAGTACCTTCTTGACTATTGGAATCTGGATTTATCTCTCTGGGAATTCTTTAGTCTGATAAATGAAACAGTAAGCAACAAATAAACATCGGCAAAATTAAATTTTTAAAATTATACACTGAGTGAAAATCTTGGGCAGAGAATATATTTCTCATGCTGAATTTTGATCACTATTGGGTTATATCACTATTCACGTGGGATATTTGTTCTGCCCTGAAACTTTGAAAGCAATTGTCAGATCTTCCCTTAACAGAATAATTTTTTACAATAAATTTCTTTCTTAAGATTTGAATATTGCTTCTGGTGAAGAATCTTAATGTGCAATTTTTTAGATTCTCCCTCTCAAAAAAAACTGAAAACTGAAAAAATGCTCCATTTGTTTTAACATGACTGAGACTTGATAAATATTTTGTGCTTTTATTTGCAAAAGAATATAAAGAACTTTTATTTTAAAGACTTGTTTAGTAGAGCTGAAATATCACCATTGTACTCCACTAAAATGAAACATTTGTTGTACTTTTTTTTTAATGCCTTGCTCTTTAGGCTGTTGTTTAAAATCTTCTGTTTTTCTCATGTGTTACCAAGGAGAGAAGTGATAGCAAATTCCATAGTGTGGAATGGCATCCCTCCTCTCACCGTCCCCAGCTGTACACACAATGGTGTCTGCATATGTTCTAGCCCTCTTCAGCAGACTTTGTTCCAGGCCTGAAAAAGACAGCCTCCCACCAAACAAATAGGCTCTCCAAAGGATGTGTTTTTCCTTTGTGTTTCTGCAAATTACTGTGAGTCTATGGAATTTCAGAGAGGCATTTTTTTATTTGTCCTCAATAAAAA
Source organism: Dolichotis patagonum (assembly GCA_004027295.1). Classification (NCBI taxonomy): domain Eukaryota; kingdom Metazoa; phylum Chordata; class Mammalia; order Rodentia; family Caviidae; genus Dolichotis; species Dolichotis patagonum. Next base: position 5,359 of record PVJX010004643.1, read on the forward strand.
AAAAAATGTGTGAAAATCACCGTTTGCTTATTACAGCTGCTTCTTCACCTTTATTTAAGTTATCATCAAGATTCATAAATTCAGTCACATGAACTGCTTCACTTTTAAAATCCTGAATACAAGTTGAGTTGACCCATTAAAGTGTATCCTTTGGTCCAAGGAAAATAACTCACGTTACCCTTAATGTTTTAATTGCACTTAAATATTATCAAAGCTGTATTTGAAATAAAATCAATATATTAAAATTTGAATAGATGTTTATATAACATTATATTTCTTAATACATGTTTAGAAAGTCATATTTATTATATTTTGAGGCTTTAGGATGTAGCTTTTCTGAACCTACTGGGATTTTTTTCCTCTTTAATTTCAGTTTGTTTGGTTTAATGATAGTTACTGAACATAAATGCCAAATTACGATGGCACTTTCCAGCTGTGTGCAGAACTTTATATTTTAAGTACCAATTTGTGATGAAAGAATGCTTCCAGCTCAATTCTCATCAACATTAGAGGTTTTAGCAATTGCCAATTATTTTTCTAAATTACGTATTTTAATTAAGTAAAATATTGTGAATTTAAGATTATGAAGTGTTCGAGCATTATTTCATCTTTAAGTAATTAGTAAGAAAAGAGCAATAATATTTTGGGACACTAACTGGCTATTTATAGAATAAAATTCTTTTCTGTAACTTCAATGCCTTAATTTAAGGGAGGAAGTATAAAACTGCTCTTGAAATCCTATTGCATATGGGATCTTTGTTGGAATATATCTTGAACTCATTACTGGCTCGAACATAAGGTTGTTGATTAGCAGCAAAATGTTCAGATGTAGAGAATGATGCTCCCTTGAGTATCTGAACATGTCTAAATCCCTCAGCAACAATCCAAAAATACGCTTCTACTGCGTTCTTCCTGGATTAGACCAAAACCTAGACCTTAGGAAGGCCCCTAACTTGAAATTATGAATTCCAGTGGCATCTGAACTCAGTACACTCTTATCACTGTGTTCACTTTCCACCCCTGACAAGAACGTGTCCAGAGAGGAGTACACACCAAGCAGAGCCAGCAGCATAGTCCATCTGCCTGGCTGCTTACAGCACTATGAGAAGGTGCCGAAAGCCACTGTCAACTGACTTTAATAACATGATTTTGAAAAATCTTTCTGTAATATTTCCATGCAAACTGAGATGGCCCCTCACTGTTGCTTCAAGGCAGAGCTCACGGCTGCTTTTATAGCAGCATGTCCGCTGGCAGTCCTCTTCCTGACCCAGGCCCCTCAGCAACACTGAGCTGCAGAGGGAAAAGGGCAAGTCAAGAATCCTGCCTGCCTGTAGCAGGGAGAGCCACGGGTGCTAATTATGTGCTCCGGCTGAGATCTTTAGAGGACAATGAAGAAAAATAGAAACAATTTGAAAAATGTATGGATAAATTTCCATCTAGAATAATTTTTGTTTGTATGAGAAAACATTGGAGTTTTTTTAATCCTCAGATTGAAATTACCCAGTAAGCACAAAAGTATAGTCAGGAATTTTATTCCTTATGACCAATATAGGTGCAATTGGTAGATTTGTATTTCCAATTGATAGATAATTTATTCAAAGGGGTTCCCGCAGGGAAAGAAGGGAAGAGTGAGTGCCCCTATGTTCCCCACCAGGTTCATTCAGGGTGTCTGCTTCTTTCTTTCACATGATCCTGCAAATTCAAATGGCAAGTTCACATTTTATATGTATTTTTATTAGGATGCTACTTGAGAATTGTTTTCCAATTTACTCAGCAGTTAATTTTAGTTAGTATATTTTACAATACAAAAATAAAGAATTTTGGAATCGTTTGCAGTGCAATTATGTGAATTCTTGGGGTTTCTAATGGAGAATTTTTTACATTGGTTTAGATCCCATATCACTTGACAATTTGAAGCATCCAAAATGATATAGGCAAACTGGATGGATGACCCAATTAAATGCAGTGGGAGTCAATAAAGATAAATGCAAACCACTGTGTTGAACAGTAATAATCCCATAAATATAAAATAAGAAAGAAAAGCAATTAAATTTAGCATGGGGAAAAGATGAATTGGCTTTGATAAGTGAAAATTGAGCTCAATTGGGACCATAGCAAACTTTTCTGACATATCAACACAATTGCTATTGAGCATGAGATGCATGGAGTAATTCCACCTCAAAAGTGCAGGCTCTCAGCTGCAATTTAAGGCACCAGAGGCCACACACTGTTTGTAAGGAGGAAAGAAATGACTTCCAACAATGGTCAGATGTCAAAAGTTGTGAAATGCCGGGTAGCAGCACAGCAGTGATTTCACACCCAGTGCTAATGTGTCTCCAAGAGAAGGTGGACATTTAGAACAGTATATGGCAAGGACGTTGTAATGTCTCCTCCACCAATTTGATGCCTCATTGTCAGCTCTGGGACCCCCCAGAGGAAGACAGCCTGAATGGCAGTGCCATTAGCAGCAGGGCCTGGCATGGCCTGAAGTACACAATAGCAGTACAGAAGGATGCTGAGGCTGAAGGTGCTCTAAGCTCCTAAGCCAAACAGAAAGGTCAGAGACAACAGGGTCAGCACCAAACATGTCTTTGCTGATGGCTCTTCTAGGAACTCTGCTGCCATTCTTTCACCAGGGCCAATGTGGGAATGATGAGGACTTGGTGGGCATCTACATGTTTAACTTAAACAATATAAAGAGCATTTGGGCAGCACAGAGAGATGTCCTGACTGTTCTTCTTGAAAGCCAAGAGTGGCCTGTAGAATTCTTAACACTCTAGTACTGAATCAGACAAAAGGATCCTAATATTCTAGGGAAAGAAAGAAATAAACTAGCCACACTGAGTCACCAGGAATCACTGTACTCTATATCTGGATTCTCTTCCTGCTCATAAATTATCCTAGCTTGCCAGCTTTACAAATAAAAGCACAGTATGCCCAGTCAATTTGAATTTCAGGTGAACACCAAATAATTTAGCGTGTATTATGCAATACTTGAGACATCCTTATATTTAAGAGTTTTCTGTTATTCACCTGAAATATAAAGTTTCCTGTGCATCCTGTGTTTTATGTGGCAACCACAATAATAAGCACAAACCTCATGCATACACAGTCTGCATCCTGCTGTCCTATATGTGACATTCTAAAACTGCCACATCAACAGGTCAGACTCAAAGCTCCTGACTTGGAGACATTGGAAGTTAAATTGCTAGATGTAATTACTACCTTGGATGAGACTCGCACAGATGTTTCTAAAGAAAATTCATGTCAAGAAACACAGCATAGGGCCAGGGATTTGGCTCAGTGTATAAGCGTTTCCCTGACAAGCTGAGGTCAGGAGTTCAATCCCTGGTACCAAAAACAAAAGAAGAAAGAAAGAAAGAAAGAAAGAAAGAAAGAAAGAAAGAAAGAAAGAAAGAAAGAAAGAAAGAAAGAAAGAAAGAGAGAGAGGGAAAGAAAGAAAGAAAGAAAGAAAGAAAGAAAGAAAGAAGAATATACATGTATATATCTAATATTTTATAATGCAAAATTGCCTTTCTGGGGTCTCTAGAACCCTCATACCAATTAGTTTCCCAGCCAGTGTGTCTTGCTTTTTTTTCTTCTTCTTTTTTACAAAATTCCCAAGGTTCCTGTAACAGGGCCTGCATCCCTAACATGACATCTCCACTTAAACTAAGAAGTGCAAAATGGCAGAGAAGGACAATTTGTACCCCCATCCGCCTTCCCAAAGATGTTCCTGCTACCTTTGCCCCTGAGCTGCCATGTGCTATGCAGAAGCATGTTGGCTCAAGGCTGATTCATCCAAAGGAGAGGATATCTGGAGACACTTTCTGAGGGGGCTGGCATTTGAGCTGTGCCTTAAAAAGAGAATGAAATCTAAGTATGGAAAGGCAGGGATATAAAGCATGGCATGCCAAGATGCATTCCTGCAGAAACCAGGGGACCTGATGCTGACTGTAATATAATACTCAGGTTCAAGGAGACATTGGCCCTTTGAAATCACTACAGACATTTTGAATGTCCTGTAACAGTCAAGATCACGTAATAGAAAAAGTCATCTGGCAGCTATTTTTATGCATCAGCAACAAGGAAGTTAACTAAAAATATCTCTGACCCGTGTCTTTACATATTCATTTTCAATATCACTATGAATCTAGAATTCTAGGCTTCAGAAATGCTCTCTGCTCTTCTGCTCTGTTGTGTCCCTACTCTGGTGGAAGACACTCCCCACAGGTCCACCTCCTTGGCTCTCAACTCACTCTCCAGCACCTCAGGCTGCTATGATGGGCTTGTCAGCCTCATGCCTCTTCTTGTTCCTGCCTGTCTGGAATGCCCTTCCCCTCTGCTGTCTGAGCCCCTCCTCCATGACTCAAATTAAGCACAGGACATTTCTAGCAAGAATTCTTCCTGGTGCCCTTAAGGCAGTCTCATGTGCCTTGTTATTGCTCTCCTGTGCTGCTCTGTTCACATGTGTGGGAAGCCCTCTGAGGATGTCCCTTGTGCTCTCCTCTGAGATACCCTGGCTTTCTCCTTGATCTTGGCTCTGGCAGCCTCTTGTGTCTCAGGATATTCAGCCTCTCTTCATTCTCCAACCACCACCAAAAACTTCCCTTCCAAATATCCCCCTGTGCCACACACCTGTATACTGAATTCTCTTTTGTCATAAAAGTCTCGAAGGCACTCCATTCTGGAAGTAATGTAAAGCTAAACTCCCACTTCCCCCAAGCCTGCTGCTCTTCCTGCCTCTCCTCCTCATTCAGCTTCCTGCAGAGGAGGAACCATGGTGAACCCTCTTTCTTTTCCTAAGCCAAGCCTGCTAGTCCAGTTAGGCAGGAGACCCCCTGGCCATTTCCTGCCATATCCATGTCTAACCACACTCGCCACCCACTGCTTGGGTCAGAGTTAACAGGAATCTCCATGCGACCTGTCCTCCCTCACTCCTCAGGCATCTTTCCAACCAATTCTATTTGTTTACTATTGCTGTAACAAATTTTCAAGGTTAATTGGCCTAAAAATTACTGATTTTTTAAAATCTGCTAGCCTGCAGTTCAACAGTCCAACGAGACTTCATGATTTGAAACTGCAGGGTCTGTAGAATGCTGCACCTTCTTGGAAGCCCTAGGGAAAATCTGCACGCTTGTCTTCTCCACCCCTTGGTTTATGACCTTTCCTCTACCTTCAAATGTGGCAGTGTCACATCTTCCTGACCTTTCTTCTCTTGTCATCAATCACTCTCTTCTGTAGTCCCTTCTTCTACTTTAGTCACCACTACAACTGCACTATACCTGTCTGATGCACCAGGCAATCTCCCCATCTCAGGGCCCTGAACGCATTCTTTTGCCATGTGATGTGCTCTGCTTACAGGTTGTAGGCATTGGGTGTAGGCATCCTGGTGACTCAGAAGATTTTCTACCTGCCACACATTTATCGGAGTGATTTTACTGAATCATATCACTTCTGCTTATAATTACTAGCTACTAATAAAATAAGATCCAGACTTCCTATTCTGGTGTTGAATGTTCTCCATCCTCCGTACCCTGTCAAATAGCACCTATATCCAGGAGGCCACAAGTGGGCTAGAGATGTACTCAGTGGGAAAGTGATCGACCACCATGCATAAGGCCCTGACATCTAAGGGTAGTAATGCAGAAAAGAAAAGAAATATCAGGAAGCCACTGACACCCACCTGGCCTGTGACTTTGCCAACTGTGTTCTCCAGTAGAATCCTCATCTCTTCTTAGCTGCCAGTGACCTTCCTCAAGCCATCTGGTTCGCAAAACCTTCCCAGAAACACCACCCATGCTGTAAACGCACATTCCTTCCCTCGAGTGGTGGCTCTATCTCTACCTATTCCTCTCTTTTCACCTGTCCCACTTTACTGCACCTTACTGGCCCCTTAGGGTGCCCTCCACCGGAACACTAGCCCTTAAGGATAGGAACTTGCCTAACCTGTTTCTGTGCCTCATCCTTTGGCACAGTTGTGACAAATGTTAGCTGCCTGAATGAGAAACAAGCTGCAGATACAGGCATGTGTCCTGCTCAGGGCGTTGGTGCCTGTCATCAGACTAACACGAGACAGGTATGCATTAGCTCTTTACCTTTCCATACCACTCATAAATTAAACACTACTGTGCCTTCATTTTGGGGCATTTCATCACTCCTATTTTTCTTGAACATTTTGGGTCATTTATGTTTTAAATATGAAGTATTCCCCAAAGAAACACTTAAGCCTTGATGTCAGTCCAGCAATTGATATTCAGAGATGGGACAAAGTCATCTCACCTCAAGGACTGTAGCATCAGTGAACTAATCCATGTGAATGGGCTCATAACTTGATAGCATTATTGGGAGGTGACAGAAATGGAAGGCAGGGGCTAGCTGAAGAAAGTAGGTCATGAGAGCCTGGGGACTGTATCTGGTCTCTGGCCGCTGCCCCCATCTCTGTCTCACCTCTGCGTCCATGCTGCTCTGAGGTAAGCCTTCTCCACTGCCAGACCCTTCCACTATGACTTTTCTACCTCACTGCTGGCCAAAAAGCAATGAAGCTGGCCCCGCATAGGCTGGAACTTCTAAATGTACGAGCCAAAACAGATCTTTCCTCCTTTAAGCTTTTTATGTCAGGTATTATATCTTGTCACAGTGGCAGAAATCTAACACAAGTGACCTGTCAACTCTTTCTGAGTGTCACAATAACTCTATGAACCTTTTCATTGGACCAGGAACCAACGAGGTGTAATTTACTCCTTAGAAAACAAGTGAATATTAGCAATGGAGGAAATTCAGCCTTGATGTTTCAATTAGGGCCTAAAAATCCAAGGTAAGGATTATAGTTCCAGGAAGGGGTTGGAAAACACAGAATTTGCAGATTCACATCTAGATCATCTCCTGTGGATAATTTCTCTTCCCTTTCCCACCATGGTGAGGTGAGGTGGTGCTATTACTCCACTTCATAAGAACCCTGGAGCTCTGGGAGGCTGAGAAACCCTTTCACATTCCCCAGTAGGTGGAGTAATGAAGACTGGACCTTTGCCTATGTTCTTTCTGCCTCTATAGTAAAATGAGGCTGCTTTGTTGAGACCTGTTCCAACTGGAAGCAGCCACCTTAATTCCTGCTCAGTCTGGGATGGGCTTGAGTAGAGAATTACAGTAAGAGGAGCCAGGAGAGAAGGGGGAGGGAGAGAGGGTTTTAGTAACTGCTTGTGCATGCCTGGCTGAACTGAACCACTGTGCCCATCATTACCTGTGCCTTAATATGGGGGAATGAGCTATTTGAGCTGATGAACCCTTAAAGATCAAAGCTTCCATTTTTATGCAAATAGCCTGGAGCAATAAAACCTGGAAGGAGAAGTCGGGAATATAAATTACAGTGGGATGTGTATCATTGAAAGGTACAGCAAGCCGATTTGTTATCCTGAATTAAACTCTTGGAAATGACAACTTTTTAAATTTGTGTTTTGAATTATTTTTAAATGAGGACAGGCAATGGTAAAAATGTAACCCTGAATTTCATTGCTTCTCTAATGCATCACAATCTTAAAATGGCTTATATATGCAATTTAGAATTGTATATTATTAGGAAATAATATTGGGAGTGGGATGTGCTGTGGGTACTCTTTACCCTGCACCAGATACAGGCCTGTGGTGCTGAAAGCTGCAGGACTGTAAGTATCATTCTCAAAGCAAACCCACCTTCTTTAGTTTTAAAAACCAATTTTGTAATCATGGCAATCAGAACAATCCACTTATTAACTGTGGGTCTACATCAGAAACCACGCCCAGATCCTTCCAGGATAGAATGTTTACCATGTTGCTTGGAGGCCTAACATTACACTGGCAAATGAGCTGCTTTAAGAGGAATAGAGAGCTGGGTACATTTGCAGATCTCTAACATGCCTGCTGTGTGACGTCAGGCAATTTAGTGAACTTCTCTGAGCTCATTCAATTATGCTTTTCCTTGTTGTGAAGGTCACGTGCCTTAACATTTTTAAAGGATTAATGGTTAAATGTCTCTAGCATTTACTTAGTTTTTAAATGTCATCATTATTTTTAGTTTAATTGAAAGAAATTGATATACTCTTAAAGGGAGAGCTATGCTGGCCTTGTCCTAACTGTACTCTCAAGTTTTAAAACAAAGATTGAATGTCTAGAGCGGAGTACTAAAGCAAGCCTCAAGTTATGGGTTTTAGGTCTGGTTTTATATACCTTTTCTCTACCTCCCTTGGACATCGTATTGAGTATTTAATACAATACTCTGTTAAGTTCTTTCATATATTACCCTATTTACTTTTCCAAGATCACTGGTGACATTGATCAAATTACTTGTTTCCTACATTCGCCTGCAAAGAATAAGAGTATTGAATGTTCTCTTGGTTACTTCATCAATAATGTTCTAAAAGAATGCCTCCAGCAAATTTTCTGTTTTATCTTTGAAGAATTCCAAAGACAATGACAGTTAGCATTTTTCTGACACAGTAAGACACCTTTTCTCCCCTTTCCAGTGGCTCCCGTTTCCACTGCTTCCACCACTGTCACTCCTTCCTCTGCTGACACCTGGGAGATTAGTAACCCACAGTCAGTCCTGTCCTCTTTCTGCTGGCCCTTCTTGATACAGCCTGGCTTTCTCCTGAGGTATCGGTTAAGCTTTTTCATATCTAAAATTATTGTTCACTTTTATTATTTTTGCTATAAGTCTAGGGACAGTTTCTAGATTGCAACATCCAAATCAAAGAAATGACTCTACACCTATCTGTCCTCTGACAAGTTCAAGAGACAGATTCGTTGTCATCTCTTGTGTTTGGGAGACACTGTAGTTTGATGAGATTTCTAATTTTGACAGAGTTAATACTTCCAGGAAACTTATTAAAATTCTACAGCCACTTTAATAATCAAGAAACTACTATGAAAATATATCTGTGAGTAACAAAAAATCTTCTACTTCAAAGCAGTCACCACAGACCTAATAATAATGTTCCCTATTCAGTAAACTATCAGTGCCTCAAAATGTCTTGTCAAGTGTATTTAAGATCCAGGATATTTAATTTACCACAGAGTGAACTCAGATATATTTGTATTAGTTTTCATGCCGAGTTTCTCAAGTCACCAAGACTTAAAATAATGGAGGTTTTGACCTGTAGGTAAATAATTACTTTTTCCTTTTTCATGTACTGTACTCACTAAAATATATTGATGAATTAATAAATGGCAAAGTGTTTATACTGTATTTCAACAAAATAGCTGTTTTATAGAAGCTGGAATTGCAATGTGTACAGTATTGACATCATGATAGGAAAGGTAGGCATTTTAGTAATTAAGTTAAACAGTTATTTTGCCCCCACAACTCAATTTTCCAACCCCAATTCAGAATTACTGAACCTGAAACTTGCTGAAAAGAATGTATGAGCTCAGCTTAATTTCTCTCCTTAGCTTAAGGGAACAAAATCTTCACTATTTGGAGGAATTCCCACTTTTCTCCCTATTTGTTCTTTTACCTCCTCAGCTACCATAATAAGCATTTGATATCTTCAGGCATTCTGCTAGGCTCTTTGTAAGTATTATTTATTTACAACCCCCTTATGTGGAGATAAGCAGCCAAAGCCCAGGGCTGTTGCCCAGGGTCACAGTCAAGAAAACCTAGAATTCTAACCAATTGTCTAAGTGGTATTAGAAGCCCATATGTTAGAAGCCAATACTACATGCTCCATTAGGAAATGCGTTGCTCTTTAACATCTTCTATGTCATATAATCAACTCCCACGGTATCTTCTGCATGTCAATGAGATCTCATACCAGTTTGGAGCTACTGGTCTTCCAGAATTTCGTTCTTCCTTTATCATTCTTGTTTCATTTCTCCTTGCTCTTGAGATGGAACCTCTCTTAACATTAAGGCTAATTTTTATTCTTCCTGGACCTGCTATTCTTCTTAGTGATGCTTTTATTTAAGATTGTTTTTGAATTTTCATAAAATGGTTATATTGTTTTTTGTTTTGGATGGATTTGGAGAGGTCTTTTTTATTTCATTTAATGTAATCCCTTGCAGAACATTCCACATTAGCGCAGTTTTATATACTCATTAATTTAGAGACAGAGTGGATTCTTTCCTATAGCTCTACATATATATGTAACCAGATCTTGTTGATGGACATTTAGATTACCCTGAGGATTTGATTATTACAAATATTGTTATAACTTGAATTTGTGTGTTTGCATGTTTATACCCTTGTGTAAACATATCTGAATAATACATTCTTAAAAATAGAATATGTATGTTTCATTTTATTCGATATTGTAGTGGATTGGTAACTGGCGGTTAATTTAAACAGCAGCTGAACTGAATCAGCATGGTGCTAAGTGTGGATGGCCCGCCCGAGGACTGTTGCCAACATAAAAGGAGACCTGGAGAGGAAGACTAGCATTGTGTTCTCCTAAGCTTCATTGTTGTTTGGAGCTACTGGTTCTCCTGGAGAAGCTTGTGGAGCTTCTTCCCTGATATGAACTTGGCTCTTCTCCTCATCGGAGGAGCTCAGGACTTTGTTGCTGAGGATGGCTGTCGTTCAATTTGGGGAAGCTTTGGTCTATACTCTGAGGATCACTTCCTGGCTCCGGAGGGGAAGATGTATGCTGTTTAATCTCCAAGACAATTTTGTCATGCTGACTTTCTGATATGTACTCGACTGTTCTGGTCAGAGGAACTCGGGACCTCATTATCACTGAGGATTAATACGGTACTTTTCAGGGGAGTTCTGGTCCTTATTTTGAGCTTCGCTTCTTGATTCCAGTACAGAACCCTGTTGGCACAGATCCTTCACCTTGCTGGCATGGACTTTCTAGCTTCTACCACTGACCTTGGGGCCTTCCTAGAGCAGATCTGTGAAATAGACTTGCATGAGTCATTGTTGTGGGCTGTAGGTTTTAGCTGAACTCATGCAAGTTATTGTCATGGGATCAAGGCCCTCTGCTGAATTTTCTAGGTCTTTAGTGCTGTGGACAGATTTCCTACTCTTTCATTGTGTTTGACTCCTTGGGTGATCATTATAAATAATACTTTAAATTAAGTGTCCTGTATGTAATTGTTCTCCTTGCAAGCCCTGACTACAACAGATATTAACCTTGACCCTGCCAATCCCCAAGTCTAAGATATTATTTCTGAGCTCCACATCTTAATTCTGATGCTGGATTGGAAGAGGACATGTTTCATAGCTCCAAAGATTAACAGTTTGTGCCACCTGGAAACCAACAGTACTTACTAAAAGCTAAATGGACCTCTAAAAGTCTAGGGGTTACTTATTTAGGATTTAATGGGTTTAAAATTGTAGAGATGCATTTCGTGTAGCTGTAATAGTATCTCCTTTAATAGAGCTGCATGATCTTTTAAATAAGTCTAAGTCTTGTGAGTGCAACAGACTAGGTGTATACCTGCCAGGGAGCCTTTGGCAATAAGGTCAGATAAAACACACTGGGAGGTATGCAAAACCCCATGGGAAGTCACATCTGCCAGGCAGTCCAGGGCCTAGGGGCTGAGGAGCCTCCAAAGCCTGTGCTGGCTGGAAGAAAATCTGTGAGTCACTGACAGGTTTCTGGGGCCATTCTCATTCAGGAGCACCCTATGGTCCAGGTGACCTACAAAAAAGATTGTTCTTCTGGGGGGATGGGTACTCTGAGAGAGGCTATAGGTGGTACTGAACATTGTTCATCATCATAAATATGGCTCTGGGTCTAGCAATCGCTGATAGGACTGTGGATCTCAGTCTTGGTTAAAATCACATGGGATGCTTTTAAAGTGCCGGTGCCAATCTCTATTCCCACTTGTTATGCAGTAACCCCAATTCCCCTCATAATGCCTCCAAATAATCTGAGTCACAAGCATTCATTACACAGTAATTTCAAATATCCTTTGAATTTCGCCAATTTCTTCTCCAGCTTTCTGTGGCCCCAAGAGAGAATAACCTCAGAACTAGTCCACACAGATTTCCAGAGTGGCCAAAGATAGCCCAAAAAAGATACCTATTAGTGCTCTCAGTGAATGACCTTCTCCCTCTTTCTGGTTCACAGAGGTTCGGGGATGCAGTCTGGAGTTCAGCTTGGGTATAGACAATTTTAAAACCTTCCCTGGTGGCACTGACATACCAGCAAGGCTGAGAATAAGTACAGAGGATCACAGCCATTGAGGCCTCTAGGTCCAGCCCCTAGAGCCAGAGATAGCCAGAGCCAGGCAGGGCTCAAGACTCCCACAAAGCAGGGCAGATTGGTCTCCAAGCCCAACTGTAATAGACTTAGGCAAAGTGATGTAAAAGAACCAAGTGTAGGAACCTCATAACCCAGCAGCATGAGCCAGGGCTGCAGGGTGCAGGGAGCTGGGGCTGCCTCAGGTTTCAGCAGGGACCACACAGCAAGAGTAACTGCAGATCTGGTGAGCCATGATGCTGATGGGGTTCTGTCCTGACCCAGCTTGGGAAATGAATATAACTTTGACCGTAGGTGCAGGACATCAGTAACTCAGGGAGGAACAAGAGAAAATCAGAACCTGAGCTCCCTCTTTCAAAGTAATTGGCTACATCCCAAGCTAATACACAGGCTGGTATACAGCTAGCAGTTCCCACCTGGGGTGTCCACCTATGTCCACACCTATTTGGAATTAAACTACTTTCTCATCAGCTCCATTTTTCAGTTAAATTTAAATTCTGAGGCTTGAAAGTAAAATAATTATATTTTATCAAACTTTGAATTTTATACATTTGGAAATGGTCTATGAAATGTTCAAAAAAAGTTCCTGTTAGCATATTAAATATTAAAACTTATAAGAGAGTTTATACCAAAATAGATATACAACTTCAGGCTGAAATCTCTTTGGTGTAAGTAATAAATAATATTGTAAAATACAAAGGTTAATAAATAATTGCAGGACAAATTTCCACAGGGAAAAAAATTTATGTTCTTGATTATTATTTTAAACCTATACATACTATATTTTAAGGGTAAATAGATATTATGATTTATCTTTTAAGTTGACACAAATGAAAGCACAGCTTTTCTCAGAGAAGCAAAAATTGCTTACATACACTATTTCAGATATTTCCTTACTTGTTTTTCTAATCTCATGCCTTTTTGTGAAGTTCTGCAAAGTTCTATTTTTTTTTTTTAAAGAAAACGCTTGACTTAAAAAAGATAACATGTGAGCCGTTTGTTTTTGAAAATGCTAAGGCCACAGTGGGGCCAAGTCTAACAGGGAGGTAAAAATTGGGTCACAAGCAGTAACAAAATAGCATTTGTTTCCATTCCCACTTGCTTTGTAATAACTTTAATCACCCTCACATTCCTCCAAGTATCTGAGTCACATGTGTCCACAGGCCAATCTGCTTTACTTCCATTTGCTTTCTGCTAGTCCACCCAGTAAGAGACCATCCCTGGGATCCAACCTGTCATTCTAGACCCCCCACACTCATGGCTGTTAAACCAACTCTTAAGTTCTCCTTGCCAACATGTGAATTTTCATGTGGGCCTGGAGAACCCCGGATAGAGGCAGGTGTCCAGTCACCACTCACTGGGTCCTGAAGGGATGGCTGGCTTAGGTGAGACAGGAGGGTAGGTGGGAAAGTAGCACTGCCCTGAGAGCTCCGGGAACTCCATTACTGCAAGGATCCTGCAGGGATTGCAAAACCAGCAGGGACCAAGCACTGCAGTGATCAAATTTACTCTATCTTTTATCCACTGCCCCCTTGGTTTTGGACCTTAACCCAAGCTGGGACCCCTGTCACACTTGATTTTAAAGGCATGGTGAACTACATGGACCACAGAGCCTAGAGACAAACCTAGATGTCACTGCTAGTTTTTACTGTTAGCTTGAGTGGCTTTAGATAGGACCTGGAACCATTCAGCCTCCTGATATTGGTCGTTCCATTGCAGACTTCCTGTGATAATGTCTTTCAGGGCATGGGACATCTGTGTATAGAGAAACCATAGCATACTAAGCAAGGTTTGCCACTGCTGTTCTTAGCAGGGGTTTGACTCCAAAAAACACATTAAGCCTAAGTGCCTGGCTTTCCTAGGTGCCTGGCTCATGTGCTATGGTAGATAGGACATAGCGCAGTAATAAGATCTTGTGCCAAGACCGCTTCTCTATCTCTGAGGGCTGTCTATTAGAGAAATCTGTATGTGGCAAGTGTTACACAGACACAAATAAAGTGTGGAAAGGAGTCTATAAAAGGTCTAATGAAGAATAGCCCTTAAAAAGGCTTACAGATTTTGGAGATACATATTAGATGCAGTGTTGGTTTAGCATTAAGGTGTTGGAGAGAGAAGGAATGAAATGGCCACCAAGAGCCACATTGAAAGGCTTGATTGCACCTATGTCACTCCAAGCTTCAATGAGGAACACCTGGTAAGGAATGCTTGCATTCATGCATTGCCTAGAGGTCCCAGTTACTGGAAGTAGAAACCCTCAACCCCAGGCATACTGCTGCTTCTTGGGGAAAGCAGACCAGTGTGCATCCTCATGATGAGTGCTGATTATATAATATGGGCAAACACACAGCAGTAGGGTGACCAGAGGAGGGCTAGCCAGGCCATATAGGATGGAGTTTAGAATTCAAACCTGAAAGTCCTACCCTGTCCAACCTTCCAGACAATACCTGAAGGACAGAGCCAGCAGAAAGCAAAGAGTAGGAAGAGCAATAACCTTGCACAGACTGCTTTAAAAGGCTGGATGAGAGTTCAGGGAAGCCGGCCATAAGACAGCAAAGGTGAAAATGGGGAAGGATGAATGAAAGGCATCATAGCACCTACAGCAGCCCTATTAGCTATTCGTTTTTTACAAACTTGCATAGATACGGAATGTATTGAAAGGGGTTTATGTCTCAATACAGTTTCTTATCTGACATTTACCCTGGCTTTACTAATAATCTCCCTTGATTCTATCCAAACACAAATCTAATGGAAGACAGATGCACTGTTTGGAGTAACCCAGACATTCGGTGCCTTGGCTGCAGTGTTCGGAGCGGGTCTCCGGGCAGCACCACTCAGTGCCCAGCGCCTGTAAGAGGTTTTTGTGCTTGTTTTCTCTGCATCTGCAAGGGCAACACTGACTCTGTCTTCTTTCCCTGCTGTCCTCTGTGACTGTTCTGTGTGTTCATTGCCCTGCGCAACAAAATATGCAGATGAGAATCAACTCTTTATTTCAACAGCCGTGAAAGAATTATTTTGTTAATTGGTATATTGATACCCAAGAACTGCTTACTGTGCCAACTTATTAAGAATAAGCAGACGAGGGGCAGATTAAACTTTGAATCACCTGTTCCTTTGGGCAAAACACATAAACCAAATTGACTGCAACCAAATGTCATATTATTTACATAGCGTGCACAATTTATTTTCTAAAAATGTGCTCAACAAAAGATTTGAATTTGCTCTTAAGCATATAATGGATGCCACTTAATAGTGAAGCTCTCTTATGTGCCCTTCTCTATAATTAAATCATATGGGAAAATGTCACAAAGCAAAATAAAATGTATTTATTTCAGCCATATCTTCCCACAGCATGACATGAAGTCTGAAAAAAGAATCACTAAGCATTTTTATGCCATCTGTGCTGGTAGGAGATACGTTTACCAAGCATGTCACTGTAAAATATTCCTTTCTGAATTAAGCATCATCTACGTATTACTATCTAGTATCTGGCTGAATATGTACAAAATCAGATGAAATTCCCTATCTGACATTATTTTTTTCTTTTCTTTGGTAGTAGGAAAACTAGTCCACCATAATGTATTTTACAGAATTTTAAGAAATCCAAAAGAATAGTGAGAAAATTAGATTGATATTTTTTCATCTGAAAAAAAACCATCTGATCCTGTTTCCTAACAATTGAATTTACAGCTTCTTTTAAGCCTAATCCGAGTCACTGGAACAGCCCGCATGGTGATGCTGTTCGGGCTGACGATGCCCCGCCCCCAACAAGGGGGCCCTAAACATCTCCACCTTCCCAAAGCCGCTGCTGCCATTCGTTGGTTTATACAGCTGAAACTGTCTGCTCCAACATCTGCCTAACAGAAGAAGCACTTGGCCATTGTTATGACTGAATTTTATGACTAGCTATAGGAATTTTTATTCCCTATTTGCAATGAGGCCTTTTTACAGTTTGTTTATGAGATGTGAAAATCCTGTCCATTTTTTAGAGATCTACTCGACTGACTCAGAAAAATGCCAGAGGCCTCCAGTTAACCCTGCTGCGTTAAGTAGCCTGGTCTGAGCCATCCCTCTGAACTTTTTCCAAGTTGTTCTACATCGTGACTGTTGCTTTGAGATACATAATGAAATGTTATGATTTGCAAGTAAAAAATAATCTTCTAGCTGTGAATCTCCTTAAGTCAATAATATTCATATTATTTTTTTCAAGCCCAGATAAATTAAGCGCATATGGTTTAGTTAAAAGTAATTTAACATAAAATTGTACAATTCTGATCATGATGACACTGAAAAGTGATGATTTTTCTGAAATAGAAAAATTATTAATTATAGTTTGTTATAAAATCAAGGGCTAGAGTCACTGTATAAATTCTCTTGATTCTACTTGAAACTGAATAAAGTCAAAGTTTCATAAAGTTTTTCAAGGTTCACCTCCCGTATTTAGTTTTTCAAAATATTTTATTTTATTTTATTTTGATGCTTAATTCAGGAAGGAATATTTTACATAATAATTATACATATTTAAAGAGTGCCATATGATGTCTCAATCCATGTGTATATTGCATAATATTCAAATCCAGGTAAGCATAGCTATTCAGATGGTTATCATTTCTATGTGGTGAGAACATTCAGAGTTCTTTCTTTCAGCTCTTTTGAAATATATAGTTAATTATCTGTATAATCACCTTCTTGTGCAGTTCTACAACTTACTACCTATTGACTACTTTTTCCCTACCCCATAGGCCATCTCAAGCTCTAATAATTACTATTTGACTCTTAACTTCTATGAGATTAACATATTATCTTTCCCAAATTAATGAGATATGCATTATTTCTTTTTCTCTGCCTGACTTATTTCACTTAACATAACATCCCACTGTAACATCCACATTATCATCAATGACAGAATTTTGACCGTTGTTAGGGCTGAATACCATTCTATTGTGTATATGTACTATATTCTCTTTATCCGCTCATCAGGTGATGAATACTTCCAGTGAGTTCCTTCCTTGGAAGTGAATAGTGTGGTAATGAATTTAGAATGCCAAGGTTTATGCCCTGATTTCATCTCTTTTGGCTATATAACTGGTTGTAGAATTGCTGGGGTACATGATTTTTCTATTTTTTATTTTTCGAAGAGCTTTCATTCTGATTTCCATAATAGCTGCACTGATTTACACCACTACCAGCAGTGTTCAGGGGATCCTTTTTCTCCACATCCGCAACAGCACTAGTTAACTCTTGTCTTTTTGATGATAGTCATTCTTATTGAAGTGAGGTAACAGCATTTGATTGTGATTTCCATTTCTCTGTTTATTAGTGATGTTGAAAATTTTCTCACATGTCTACTGGTCATTTGTATTCCTTCTATGGGAACTACCCATGGTTTATAGCCTGTTTTTAATCAAGTTACTTGGTGTAGTATTTTTTTTTATTTTGCTGTTGAGTTCCTTGCATATTCTGAATATTATCCTCTTACCACTTCCTTTAAAACCAACTCCACCAACTACCTGAAACCATTTTTTTCAATAACAATACATGTGAAAGTGATTTGTAAACTATTAAATGGACACAAAACTTAGTTGTTGTCTCTAACAATATTATCCTTAAAATTCCGCTAGATATGCATTCCAATATTGATGCCACAGGTTACAACTGAACACAATACTTATTCCTGTGACACTGATTTCATCAATTGGTTGTTTGATTTTATCATTCCTTTGCATGCTGCCTTTGATCTTGACCTTACATGTTTTCTTTCCAGGGTTTATTCCTTTGTGTCACCACAGGTTAAGGTCCACAGCACATGTGTTGGAAGAAGCCTATAGAAAAACAAAATAGACATTCCAATAACCACTTATTAAATCATCAGTCGAGAGTTCTGTTTTAAACTCCTATTCCAGATTTTTAAAGCTCTGAAAATGTCTCTGACCACAGTGAATTTCAAACATCACTTTGATTTGTCCTGGCTGCAATTCTTTGTCATTACATCTACATCATAGGCAATATGCAATTTTCCAGATAGTGAAAGGAAGGCTAGCCTTACCAAAGAACATGAATCTATTTAAAAGTTCTAACTTATTCTGTGAGCTCTAGCTTATCCATTCCTGTTGACTACAAATCAAGGTTTACATCATAGATGTTGAAGGTATCCTATGTGAGAAATACTGGTCTCCTACACTGAGTACTTTTTAAAGGGAATTTTTGAGGTGTTAAATATTTATGACTGTCTTTTGCTTTCCTAACTTTATGGAGTACTGTGGCATAATATTCTAGCACAAAATATGGATTTACTTTCAGCCTTAAAGTTTAAATGTTAATGCACTGATTTTACCAGCTGCAAAAGATGTCAATACTTGAATAAAAGTGGCCAGAACTAAAGTTGTTACTGTTCAATATTACATATACTCATTTCCTCTTTCTTTTCAAACTCAGAAGGGCAGGGGAGTCTTATACGATTCTAATTTTGTTATTAGCTATTAATTTTTCTATGGATACTCTATTGAACCTTTTTATGACCAAGAATGATTTTTTAAAAAAAACTCTAAAATGAGAAACAGACCTGGTTTCAATGAAAGATTATTTCCAGTTGTTTTTATTAACAAAACTGTGATGATTAGGATACGCTGCATTCCTGAATGAGTCAACAAAGTTAACTGCAGTCGATGGCTTCCCTTTTCTTTTTCTATTTTTCATTTTTTGCAGGGCTGAGAATGGAACTCAGAGCATTGCCTGCATGTTAGGCAGTGCTCTACCACTGAGCCACATCCCCAGTGGCTTCACATGTGATAGGGATTCAAGTGCAGAGAAGGGAAGGAAGATTCTTCCTCAGCCTGGAGCAAATGCAGTGCTGATAGTTTCAGGGAGGGCACATTTGTGAGTGAGTGAGTGACTCTCCAACAAAGTCAAGAGCAGAGTCAATTGTGGAGCCAAAGAGCAGGGGACCCAGCATTGATTATGGTGATCCATGTAGGTTTAGAGTGTAAACAGAGAAGCTGTACATACTGTAAACTGACCAGGGCAGGGGAAAGTGTTAGGGGCACAGAACTGGTCTTACTTTGTGGAGCTAAGGGCTATGGTCCTATGCAATCTGGCTGTGGCAGCAGAAATTATCAGGAGATGTTGGGATATGACTATCCCAGAGGAAGATTAACAGAAGTGTGGCCAGATGACACATCTAGAATCAGCACAGAGGTGTTGGCAAGTTCAAAAGACACAAGCTCTGGCTAGACTGGGTAGGGAGGGAAGCCACCACTGACTTGGGGAATGCATGTTGGAGAAGCCTGCCACAGCAGAATACCACAGCCTGGACTTAAATGGACCCCAGAAACTTATTTTCTCAGAGTTCTAGAGGTCCAAAGTCCAAGGTAAAAGTGTCAGGAGTGTCGTTTCTCCAGAGGCCTGCCTCCTTGGATTTCAAATGGCCACCTTCTCCCTATATTTTGTATTACCATCCCTTAGTCTGTGTGTTATCTGTGTCACTACCACTAAATTATAAAGACTTAGACCCATCCATATGACCTCATCTTACCTTCCTTACCTAGTTAAACACTCGACCACCAAACAAAGTCATATTATAAGGAATTGGGGGTTAGAACTTCAACATATGAATTTTGGAGAACAAAGGGACACAGTTCAACTTATAACATAATGGGAGGTCATCATCCTGTGTGGAAAGGATGTTGTAGCATTACTGCCCGAGGAAGAAGAGGAGCTTGTGACCAAAGACCGGAAACCAAAAGCTTAGAATATCACTGGTGGTTTAGTTGTAAGTGATACAAGAGTCAGTCTGGACTGTTTCAAGTTGGGGCTGATAGGAATGGAGGTGAACTTCTCACTGGTATCTGAATTGACTTTTGAACAGAAGTGCTAAAGCTTAGGAAGGAACCTGAATTATACACACACACACACACACACACACATTTGCTTCACTGTTTCCATGGCACTCTCCAGAGAAATCATATTGGAAAATGATGTGAATTGCTTATATTTATCATTCTCACCCTATAAAATACCTTGTGGCAGGAATCAGCTCTCAGCATTCTTGAGTTGCCCAACCTATGGTCAGCTTTGGTCAGACTGAAAGAACACTTCAATGGACCATCTTCAATCAGGGTCATGTGCCTGCAGTTGTCCCTTAACTGCCACTAGAGGGGGATACTGTGTTTTTAATGGGTTGACCCAGAATCCTCTCCTCCCGCTGGTATCAATATTGACTTTACCCATCTCTCAAGGATAATTCTTACTTTGTTGTGCTACTAAGTAACACTCTGCCACAGGCTAACTCATCTTTTATTGTAATGATATTTCTTGCACCTGATAACTTGAAAAATAGCTTTATATCAAAAAAATACCCCCTTTGGCTGCACAAACTCCTCCATCTGTATACCTTGGTTCCCTACCTTGCATAGCAATCCAGTCCCTAGTCATCTCACATCCCAAGCATTCAATGCATCTGGGTTTATTTCCACTTTTCTAAGACCACTCCTTTTCACTGAACTTCTATAGGTTAGCTCTAGTTCCTACTTTTTTCTTTTAACCATTTAGATGTTTCTTTTTATTCCTCCCATTATCCTCACATTCATTTTCATTTGTAGCTTGTACTGAGCAAAAAATCTCATATTACTTTTAACATAGCTCCTAAATGTCAACTCATCCAATGAACTAAACAATTTAAAGGATTTTACCTTGCTGTGGATCAGTGATGGTGAAAGTTTTAGAGCTTTCAACGATAACCAACAACCCGCTGTGGCACACATGCCATAGGTTGACTACCACTGCTCTAGATTACAGCGAAATTCTCAGAAATCATTAGAGTCGCTTTTTTATTCTTCCATCACTGGAGATGAAGACTAGAGCCTCTTGCATTCTACATTAGTCCTAGATCTATTTTTCTGCAATGCATAAGCATGAAGGCTTTTGCATCAGCTACTAGTAGGATGGTTGATTTAATTCGATTTTGATATTTTAAAAGCAAAAGCAAAAAATGTTAATAGTTATGGTAAGAATCCATTCAGTGACAAGAAATGTGATTGGAGAAATAGTTGTTATTATATAAATGCTGACTGGGAAGAACTTTGAAAATAAAGATGCTTGAGACCCTTTAGTTAAGACTAGAGAAAGATACAAATCAAAAGGGGAAGTTCCAGTGGAGAATAATCACAGTGCCAATAGCTAAAAATAGCTGATATTGACCAAGTGCTGTGTCATGCATATGCTCCTCAGAAATCTTCACCACATGGGGAGTTAGAATTATTGTTGTTCCTATTTTACAGAGGAAACTGAAAATCAGAGAGATTAAGCAATTTACTCAAGATTACAGAGTCTATCTGCATTAATCTTCTCTACTCTCAATGATGCATCAATAATAACACAATTATAGATCTTCTCAAGCACAAAAGAGTTCAAGGTTAGACTGTGAATAATATAACATTCTTCTCCAATTTCTCATGTTCAGGCCAGCTCTGACCAGCTGGCAGAAATGAGGCCATGGATGTATACTGAGCAGTAAAAAGAGAAGGAACATGGATTGAAAAATTCTCACTTTCTTCCTGGCGCTGTCTGAGCCCATGGGCTTTGAGTTCCTCATGGAACCTTGAGCAAAGCCAGTCCAACACAATACCTGCCCTGAAAGTTTGGCAAAGCCATCTTTCCCCATGAGAGCAGGTGGGTAGAGGAGAGTTCTCCATCATAGACTCTACCACAGATGTATTTTTATTTCAAAATAAATAACAACTCCATCAACTTGACATGCAAAGTGAATGAACCTTCCCCAAGTTAAGGCTCTTTTGGCCCTTGGTCTTCTTCTAAACCAGAGCCCAATAATATGCAAATTACAAAGTGTCTTCCAAACCCAGAAATATCTTTCATTATAATTCCAGGAAGCTCTCAACTTCTCTGTTTTAAAGCCACAGTTATTATTATAGAACAAGGCCAGTTGCCTCTTGTTATATGCTTAAAATTTACAAATTGCTTTTTAATGTCTCAAATTTGTAGCCAGCATTAGAGTTAACCCTACCTTAATCAGCTCAGAAAATTGTATCCCTTCACCCTCAATAAGATGACCTTCGTTTCATACACAGTTCTCTAAATGGAAGCCACCAAAAATGCAACACAGATAACTGGATTTTTGCTGCCCGAAACTATATTTTATTCAGACAGACATGAGGGTAAACCACAGGTTGCCCCACAAAAAGCCTCTTTGGCCCAAGTGAAGAAAGAATTTTTATTAGCACAAATGCATACACACACACACACACACACACAATCTGAGACTGCCTCAACATTTCTATAGATTTTTCCTGGGAAGCAAAATACAGTATACATTAGTTAACAGACTTTCTTTCACTTTTGCTGGATTCTGAACTGAATGCTAGATCTGGTCTTAAACTTGGGACAGGAGCTGCTAGTGTACATCTAGCACTAGACCATCTGATCCTTAGAAAATCTCAAATTTCGTTGTCCTTGGTTCCTAATATACAAAACAGATTTGTATGCCAATTCAATCTCTAAATTTTTAGAAACTTAACCTAATCATTTTAATTCTGAGAATGAAACCTAAGGAAACAAAGATAGAAAAAGATTCAAATACTTAGCTATCATTAATCTGTCTTTAATGATAGTGAAAATTACAAATAAATTAAATGTCCACCAATATGGCAAGGTTAAATAAAAATTATTCCTTTGAGGAAAGATCACATTGCCACTTAAATGAATGAAGAACATCTGAGGATGTGATAAAATCACCAGGATACAAAATTAAGTTTACAAATATATAAAACATCTATAGTATGCTTTTACTATATGTGTAATATATGTGTGTTTAAAGCACACTCAAGTTAAGAAATGTGGTTAAGGGGCAAGAATTTATGGCCATTTCTGGAAGAATGTCAATGGTGTTTTATTCTTTATCTTCATTTTTTAACCTTCCCTTTCATACTGAACTAGAGCATCAGAATAACACATTATCTTGAAAATACAATAATGGATTAGTTAAGGTCATCATTAAATATCTTTGCAATTTTAGATATCTCTTCCATTTATGAACAAATAAAAAATTCAAAACAAACAAATAGGTTTTGAATTTTCCAAAAACAGTTCCTCTGCAGAATAGAAAGATTTTGTGCTCTGACTTATGCCACCCAGGGCAGAACTGCAGAAGCTTCCTATTCCTGGGTCGTAATGATGTTGTAACCTATTTTAGGAACTGCAACATTACTGTTCTCCTAAGTGGCATGGATAAGTTTCCCTCCCCTCAACATCTTCAGGCTTTCGAATCCTGTAGAATCATCTTTACTCAAGTCAGTATCATCAGTAATTTTGCTTTCCTGTTTTCCCACACAATACAAATTACATTTGTCTCAAGACCTCCACAATGTAAGGTGGTACTTCAAGTTGCTTTTCCCTTTTTAAAAGAAATTAGTTTAGGGTCACTCTATGACCTCTAAAAAATGAGCACAGTGCTTTGGTGGGTATTCCAGTTTCCATACAAGCATGTTTCATGCGTACTTGAAGGCATGATATGGGCTCCTCCTAAGAATTTGGAGGTAGAGAGCACTAATGCCTCACTCTTCCTACATCTGGAGGCATCACTGTATGTTGCAGATGTTCAGGAGGATTAAATACATTTGGATGGCACAGATGTCTAGAACATAAACAGGCTGAACATTTTGGGCTTAGGCAAAAAATCCAAAGTAATCAAGAAAAACAATGTATGACACAGGGATGTGTGGTCACTCATAGAACCTCTGTCAGATAATTCTATTCACATGGAAGTGATTTCTTATGTAAAATATCCTTTCACAGTTACTACTTAAGGTCAAGCTGCTTTATAGTCTAAACACGAAAGAGAATTGAGGAATTCTGAAATTCTGACTGTGACTTTTAAAAGTTTAGATTCTCAGTGTCGCACCACAAGATCATGGCCACTTTACTGAATATCACCTTTTTTGCCATCAAGAGAATGACCATAAATAAGGTCACTCTGTAATAATAGTGCATAAAAGAACCTTTGAAAGTCTACCAAGCTATCTTATGACTTTCAGGCATAATTGTACCAAAGCCATTGCTAATTAAAGACAAGGGGTCTCCCAATTTAGGAACTTTGACAGGAGAACCCCAGACATCCCCAGGACTTGTCAATCACTCAAGCTCTGAAGAATTGTTTCATGTATTGAGTTTAAACCTCAAATCAGAGTTTATTGGTTTCTTCTTAATTCTCATTTATGGTGAGTAATACCTGGGCACCACCTCCCTTATCACTGTCATTGTCACTTCTATTACTGCTATAAATGCTGCTATGATTTGGAACATGTTCTATAGGAGACCCTCATCCCAGTAGTCTCATTTAATCCTCACAGAAAACACAGGAGCGAGGACTTGTTTTTACCTTAGGTATGTGGAAAAACTAAGGCTGTAAAAGTTTTTTTTAAAAAGTCCAAAGTATAATTGATTGGTAGCAGGGCTAAAATAACTCAAGTCTTCTGGACTTTTCCACATGCTGTGTTGCTACAGTGAAAAATGGTTTATATTCCTCCTTTCTTAACCTTCTTTAAGTGAAATTATCCAGGTCTCTCCCTCTACTTTTTAACACAGAATTCTAGCTCTCGGGAATGGTTGCTGACACCATGGGGAGTAAGGGATGGGGGCCAGTTTTTTCTGCTTTTCTTGGAGTATTGAGTTTAATCTAGGAACAAGTGAGGGAAAGTCTAGGTGACAATGCCAGCTTCAAAACCTCTTAGGGGGTCACCCACTTGACAAGACTGAGATTTCTCTTGAAGCTGTGTTTACAAAGCAAGCATGAAGTCTGCATTATAGTCCCCATATGTGGCATTTGTATTTGGGTTGACTTACAGCTATGGGGCACAGTTGGAGGTTAAGGAGTTGGGCCTCAGCCCCTTGCCTGGGCCGCCCTGGGGGCTGCCACTGAAAAGGAGTTGTGTTTACTGTTTTATGGGTGGAATGCTCAGATGGTTTCTGGTAGTCCCAAGTTTCACAAAAGCTGTAGGTGCTGGGACATCCAATGAGGCAATGTGGGGATACATGATGGAGAATGAGAAAAGTCAGATGTCACAGAGTAAAAGCTACAAACTGATCCAGGGTTTTCTGAGCTCTGGTCCATTATACTAAGAAACATAAAAGAGCCTTGGGCCAGATAAGAGCTGAGCCACACACATTATCAGGAGAGGAATATCTCTACTTCCTCGGGCAGTATTTCCATTGATGGATCCCAGCATTTTTTATTTATAACCCACCATGTTGCTTGAGGGTCATATTGGATGAGAAGATAAATAGTCCTTTTCAATTTTGAACTTCCAATCTCATATACTAGAATCATTCCTGGCTTAAAGCAGTATTGTTGCAGTTCTCTGGTACATAGCCCAGACAAAAGTCTATTTTGTTTATTTCTGGGCACTTATCTAATTTGGAGATTCAGACTTCTAAGTCAAAGTAACTTTTTCTAAGAAATAACAAAACACAAGATTATTTGTTTAAAAGTGATTTCAAAATGTTAGGTGTTATATCTTATTTTCCCTCTTTGTGAAGATTTGTCAGTCTGAAAACAGAATATTGCTTCTTCAGTTGAGCAATTCCTTCATTTCTTTGAGTAGCCATGACTACATGGACACAAGGGTGGTCAGAACAAATATGTAAACATTTCACTGGTTCTCTTTTCCTAGTTGCATTTGCTTCCACAAAAGTTGTATGATCTACAGTCTAGGTCAAAAAAGATAAAACTTTTCTTTTATTTAGTCAGTGACATCTGTTCTGTTAATGGAGAACACGGAAAGTGTCAGCCAAGGAGAAGAAAAGCAATTGCTCAGGAGGCAAACTTGTCTGATCATGGTCTTTTTTTGTTCTTGTTTATCCACTTAGTAAATATTTATTGATACTAACCAGGTTAAAGGCACTATACATAGAAGGAAAATAGGAAGAGGAAAGAAAGAAAGAAGAAGAAAGCAAGGAAAAAAGAAAGAAAGGAAAGAGAGGGAGAGAGACAGAGAGAGAAGAAAGAAAAAAGAAAGAAAGAAAGAAAGAGGAAAGAAAGAAAGAAAGAGAAAGAAAGAGAAAGAAAGAAAGAAAGAAAGAAGAAAGAAAGAAAGAAAGAAAGAAAGAAAGAAAGAAAGAAAGAAGAAAGAAAGAAAGAAAAAAAAAGTGAAAAGAGATTCAGGTAAAATTTCTGTCCTTCAGGAAATTGCACTAAACAGATAACGTAGGTAAGGATCATAAGATTGTTCAAAAGGAAAGGTCTTAGAACCTACGTTTGAAGCTGAAAGGAGATTTTAAAAAGCATTTCGCCTAGACTTCGAACTCTGAGAGGAACTTGTGTAAATGAAATTTTGAACTAGAGCAACACACTTCTAGCTGAAATTGTTTGAGTAAACACTAAAAAAAGAAAAAGTAAAAAGAGTAATCATGCATGTTTAACGACAAGCCAAGGACAAGAAGTCAGTGTTGGCAAAGAGTTTAGTGACATCATCAGAAGGGTGCTTTTGCTTAGGAGACTGGCAGCCTCTTGGACATTTAAGGAGTCAAGTAGGGTTGAATGGGCTAGTGTGGAGGCTATTCATATGCCTCTAACTAAAAAGAAATTGAACAAGGAAGGCAGCAATAGAAAGACCACACCCAGGCTTCCCAGCACAGTTAGACACTTGGAGGTGTATTTAATTTAGCAATGAGTTATGAGTAAAGTCAAATGAGACGCTGGGGAATATGCATCTGAAGCTAAAAAGGAAAGAGTTAAAGTAAACAAAATTACCAGAGATCGTGTGGAAAGTGACTGGTAAAGAGTTCTATGCTATTGAACATTAATATTTGAGGAACAGACAAAAGTAAAAGACAAGCCAGGACTGATTTCAAAGGTTAGGAGGAAACCTGATACACACCAGCTAAGAAAGGCCTCAGAACTAACTTCTGAATACAAGTGAAGAATACAGCAAGAATAGAAGGAGGTGGTTCAGCTCTGAGTATTCCCAGGTGTGACAGCCTGGGAAAATTGTGTCCTCACGAAAGAAGTTTCAAGAGACAGTGGACAGAAGTCAGATAACGGGGGAGAAGAGTGGCCAAGGAGAGTTGTGGGTCAGAAAATTGCACTTTTGAGAAACTGGTAAAAGAAGGAGAACCCGAAGGAGCATTAGGGATGAAATTAGGAGAGGAACTTCTGTTGCTGGTGAAATTCAACCATGTTCTTCCAGCAGGAAAGTTCTTCCAGCAAGGAGAAGCCCTAGGCCCTTCCCCCAATCCAGCTCTGTCTGCTTCCCAGCAGTTCCCAGCATCGCAGGTCCATTCCTCTGTTGTTGCAAGGGAGACCTCAATGTTCTCTCCCCTGCTTGGTCATTCATTCCTCAAGGGCACAAAGCTCCATCCTGTTCACACTGACAGGAGAGGTTTACCATGGTTACTGGTTGGAGCTGCTCCAGAGCAAGGGTATTTCTGTTGCCAGGTTCCAGAGGTGGGACAGACAGTCTGAGAGAGGGCAGAGGCTGAGCCAGAGGCCAGTCAGGAGAGCGGGCTTGTGAGGAATGGTTCTCACACCCAGCATCAGGTCCTCACCCTTTTAAAGCTACCCTGAGCAGCCACTGGGAAGTAGCCATTGTGCCCTGAGTCTCTAGAGGACACAGCCCTGTGGGGTTCAGGGTACCACTCCGGCTTCCCAGTCACCCTCACAGATTGGTGTGGGTGAGCCCAGCCAATCATGGCCAGTGGAGTGAGGGGAGTTTTGTTGCATGGACTTCAACAGGGGAGGACTTTTGTCCTTTTCATTTCGTCCAGAGTTCAAATAAGAAGGCCAGGACCCAGCAACCACCGTGGGGTGTGAGTTAATGCTGGGATAGAAGACACATGCAGGAAATTTAGGTTAAAAAGTCAAAGTTCACTTCTCCTATGATTTCATGGAGCCTTTGAATTTACACAGATTGCTTCCATCCAGCCTTATTTTTGTTTCTTTGATTTGTCTTGTTGGGTTTTTGATAGAAAAAAAAATCTTGCCTGAGCTGTTATTACATTGAATTTTCTGTTATACGTAGCCAAGTGAAATCTTCCCTGTGGAAAACATTAATAAAAATGTGTTCATTACCAGGGCAAGCTGTCTTTCCAGGCTCCCTGTGGTTTGTGCCAGGATGACCAAGACCCAGCTTCTAGATCTTCCCCTCAGCAATCCACAGACAAAAGGAAGAGCCAAGCTCACAATTTCCCACATTGTGTAATCACTGATAGTCCTGTGGAATTCAATCTCTCTGGTGTGTCTTAAATTGCCATTCTAAAATAAGGCATTCATGTAATACAAGGGAATTTTGATAAAATTACATGTGACAATTCCTATTTAAGTTGATAGAGCTCTTTCTTTAAAAAGGCCAATTTTCTTCTGTTCTTATAGAATTAAAGTTTTTATTATTCATTTGTTACCAGATGAATTTTCAAGTTGATGAGATAAATCACAAAAAATTTACCACTTGGAACTTTACAAAAAGCTTAAGTTTTAAATGGTGTGTTTCTTTTTTAGAAATGGAAAATTTTTTTATGTAAAAAGCTTTTTAGCTTGGTGTGCACTGAAATCCTGTTGTTCTTCACTCATGTGTTTCCCCTTGGAGGCTCAGTGCATCCACAGGTTCTGCCCCTGTGAACTGAGATGACAAGGGAAAAGGCAGTGATGATTGTCTTTAATCCTATAGCACTGACCCCTGCAGAGTCATTCCTCAGAAGATGAGGCACAGGATCCTCAAAACTGCCTGGATTCAACCCACTTATTTAGCATTTTTTAAAAAACAATAACAACAAAAAACTCTGCTTTATCATTAGCTGTTCTTGTATGGTCTGAATTTACGGCTAGCTCCTAACCATAGTGTGACTACCATGAGAGCAGGGACCACATCAGCTCATTCTCATGATGATCTTGGTAATCCATGGTGTCACCCATGAAATATGAGGCAGGTCTGATCATCCACTGACAAATGACATTCCTGAAGGCCAGACAAGTAATGCTACCTGCTCAGTATCATAAAGACAGGAACAGTAAGCCAGGGACTGTACTCCAACCTTCCTATATAGTTTCTCCTGAAATTTTCTTGAGCATTGACTCTGAAGAGCTGATACTGCTTATTCATCCAGTGGAGACCTCACTTCAGGAAGTCTTCCAAAAGGTGATAATGGCACTCACTTTGAAATCACTTTTATTATCCTGCTTTCAGCTCTGGTTGTTATAATCCTTTCAATAGTGACATAATTTTGTCTTTGTTTTCTTTCCCCTTCTGCTTCCCTTGTTCTTCCATCTGACCTGCATCTCTGTGTAAGAGACTGTGTCTTCTGCTCAAGATTAGTTTTCTGCTGCCCACTTCTTGGGCACATTGGTTTCCCCAGGGGAAAGCTATAGGGGCAGAAACAACTGATACTCTCTGCAAAATGAAAAACCATGAAGATAAACAGTTCTCTCATTCAGAGAAAGCTGTGCTTAAGTTTATTCATAAACATGAAGAATGATCAAACATACTATGAATGTTTAAATTTCTAAAAATCACTATAGTCAATACTAAGTTACCATGAAGCCCCCTCAAAATACTCTCTCTTGCTTCAAACATATTTATCCCATCATTCTGGCATGTTCTGAAGCAGTTTTGTAGTCCTCTTTCATGTCTTTAGTTGTGTTATCATGGCTGTCTTGGTGTCCAGAGTTCATTCAAAACATTTATTTCTCATGGTCATTTTGACTTTAGGGAAGATCTGGAAGTCACCAAGTGCCCGATCTGGTAAACAAGGTGGATAAAGATACACCATAATGTTTTCTTTGACAGAAATTGCCATAAAGGGTTTGAATCAATTCAGGACATCTAGGTAGCCAGGAAAAGACACAAGGAGGACTTCCAGAACTGCTTCAGAAAGAGGCAAGAATGATGGACTAAGAGTGAAGCAAGGGGGAGTATTTTGGGGAAAATTCACAGTAGTGTTTTTTCTTTCCTGCAATAATAGTTCAATTTTTAATTTAAATATTCATAATTTTTTTATCACAACCAGTATATTCCTTCAAATGTCATGAATTCTTCACAAGATTTTTTTCTAACTAGTCACAATAACTTTTATTCTTCATACTGAATAATGAGTTTGCATCTATTGTTACGTAGAGTTTCATACAATTACAATAAATAGATTGTGGGAAATAATACTAAAATGTTTCATTGAGTTTATAACAGAGATTTTTTTATATGGCCACCAAAAAGCATTTTCTTTTTGCTCTTGTCAGCAACTGTTCTGTTTTTGTTTGTGTTTGTTTGTTTGTTTGTTTGTTTTTTGAGCCAAGGTCTCTCACTTCGTAGTACAGGCTGGCTTTGACTCACTATCACTATGTAACCCAGGCTGGTGTCAAATCTCAAACTCACAATGATCCTCCTGCATCTGCCTCCTGTGTGTTGTGATTATAGGAATGAGCCACCATAATTGGCTTGATCAGCAACTTTAGGGGCATGTAGAGGCCAAAAAGCACTGTTTCTTTAGGTTAAAAATGTGTGAAAACTTGAAGATTTTACCTTTTATCACAAATTACTAACAATTTCAGCCTCTCACAGGATGAATATGTGTGAAATGCTGTGGGTATTTTTCTGACTGGTATTTTAATTTTCACTTTATATATTTGAAGGCTGAGCCTTTAAGCAGTTAAGATATTTACCCAGGGTCACCCAAACCACAAATAACAGAACCAGAGTATGAGCTCAGATGTGTTGAACACAAAAATCTGTATCTCTAACTACAAGTTAAATCAAAGGTGAAAAACTACAAATTAAATTAAAGTTGCAAAATGATCTGGTCCACTGAGAGGAAGAAGATGAGTTGAGATGCCCTGGGCTCAGAGTCACAGTCCAGGGCCAGCTGCCGCCGTGCTGGGGCCAAGCTTTGAATTTAAGTCTGGCTGCGCTGACAGCTGCTCACCTGTCCATTTTACCACCGCACTGGGGCTGTTTCATAAAGGAAAGAAGAAGGAATCTGCACTGGAGCCTGGTAAACAGGAAGCCTCAGAGAACTTTTACCTACACGCCAACATCTCAATGCTGCCTACTGTGAGGTCTAGATGGCCACTTGGGGACAGCAAAGGCTCAGGGGCAGCAAAAAGCAGAGCAGAGGCTGCCGATGAAAGAGCCAATTCTCCATTCTTCTGCGAGTCCCCAGAGATGAACACTGTGACCTTGTTCCCAGTCTCTGAATCTCACGCCAGCTGTCCTCTCCCTCCCTCTCCGAGAACACTCCACCCCCCAGAACTTGTCCCTGGAAATGGATCCTCCATGTGGGAGAGAGAATTGGAGATTTTTAGCTGGAGGTACAAAAAAATAGGCACACATCTCCAGCATTTACAGACATATTATTGTTGTTTTACAAACTAGACAGAAGAGTTTCATTATTAATATAACAGTGAATTACAATTTTGTGTTTGTTTTTCTCACTGTTAACCACACGGTTATGATAAACATGTTTTTAGCTCACTGAATAGAAGTCCTGACATCCTACCTGGTCAGCTTGGAACAGGTTTCCAAGGCCCTCGAGGTACTGTGCAGATCGCATTGCAAGTTCAGGAGGTGTCCTGTGCTGGGCTTCCTATTCAGAGCACCTTTGCTCAGGACAGTCCCCCTTTTCGGATGAGATCTAAAACAAAGCCTAATCATTTCCGATCCTTACAGCTTTATTGCCCTAAGGGAAGGTTTAAGGATTCTTAGTCAGATTTCAACTAGGACAGGCTTCCTAGGAATATTCTTAGGGCCTAACCTACTTAATTCCTCTCAGAGTTGCTCTGGGAAGAGGACTCTCAGAGGCTCTGTTCCTCCACTGATGGTCATGGACGATGCTGGCGCTCAATCCTCAGAGGGCCCCTATGGCCACCAGTCAGTTACGTAATTGCTCTTGCTCATTTCTGAAAATGGCCAATCATAATTAGCTGATGAAAGAAAGTTACTGGAGAAATTGCTAACGCTTTTAAGGTTTTGCTTGAATCCATAGTTCATTCTCTTTTAGTTCTCCTTGAAAACGCAGTGCGAGAGTGGTCTTTGGAATGTTCTTTTGTCCACAGAATGAGTCCAAACAAGACTATCAGTGATAGTCACTATCTTCCTCTACAGTGACAATTTCATGACAAGTTTTTTTGCTGCCACTGGAGCAACGCCAAGAGTCATCTACCCAGAAAGGGAGTATATTTAATATATCTACTTTCAGCATGTGTCTCTCTTATATTCAACAGATTTCATCAGAAAGAATTTCAAAGTATTTAATTGACAAAATTAAGAAAGTACATTATTTAAATATTGACATAGATTGTTGAATTCCTACCATCTTATTTTGAAAGCATATATTGTTATTGTCTTGGGTTTTCTGTTGTTGTTTGTTTGTCTCTTTAGCTTTTGTTTTTCTTTTCTGTATTTTTTCTCTTTAAAATAAAATTTAACAAATAAAATATTGATATAGAAATGAAGTAGTAATTCCTTATGTAAATATAGAGCCTTGGCATATATTATCTCATTTAAATTTTATAAGAGACCTTATGATATAATGAGTTCTCTATTTTATAGTCAAATAAACTGAAACCTAAATCTAAAGGCCACAGAGGCTATAATTAACAGAGCCCAGTCTTGTCTGAGGGTTTTGACTCTGAGTCCCAAACACTGTACTGAGCTGTAGAGTGGAAAATAGAGTACTGTAAGACCAGAGAGGGGAGGATCTGCTGCTTCTGCATAGGTAAGGAAGTTTCACAGGAGAAACAGGTCTTACAGAATGGGTAGGATGAATAGTGTATCAGATGCAATCAGGAAACTATGTGGCTTTCCCATACTGCATTTCCGGTATTTGTTGAACAAGTAGAGAATGGATGAATGAAAAATGGATGCCATCTGAGATCAGAAAACCATATAAGAATGTGGGAAGACAGGGGACAGTGAGAGTAGGACACACGCACTGGATCTAGGAAAACATCCATCTGGACAAGCAAACCAGGACAGACCTGGAGATACTCTGGGAGTCTGGGAGTGTGAGGAGCATCAAAGGCCAGGCTCAAGGGCCTTGATATTGCCTTCCAGATGAGACCAGGACTTCATTGCTGTTGACCAAGGAATTTTATCCTGAAGATGAGAATTTGTAAGATCAGTGGCAACTTGTAGGATGGGATTTGAACAAACTCAGGGTTTTAAGAATATAATGGAATAATATGGAGAATATTTGATGATCTTAATTCTGCGAACCTTGTCCCATAAGAAAGTTTAAGATTGATGAGGTTAGGAGGAACAGGGGAAGAAGGAAGGAAGGAAGGAAGGAAGGAAGGAAGGAAGGAAGGAAGGAAGGAAGAAAGGAAGGAAGAAGAGAAAAAAGTAGGGGGAGTGGGGAGAAAGTAAAGAAGAAAAAAAGAAAGAAACAAAGAAAGAAAGCAAGAAAAAGAAGGAAGAGAGAAAAAGAGAGGAACTTATAAAACTTCTCATCCTTGATTTGTGCCCAAAGAGATCTATTAGTGGTCACTGTCTTCATTAGGGTCACTAAACCAATCAGCAGGCTTTCCCAGGAAGTTTCAAAAATTTCCTTACAAGAATAATTAAATGAAGCAATTTCCTATGTCTAAAATGATGAAATATGTCTCTTAAATTAGGAAAATACAGACTTATAATAAAAAATAGCCATAATGAAAATGTATGTCCTTTATTGATTTTATTATAAAATGTTTCCTTTTTGCATTCTTAATTCAAAGCAATAAAATGCTGATTTGATTGAAAATAAAGTATGGAAAAATGCCTGTACTGTAGGAAGCTTGTCACTCTAATGGGTGTGTTATTCACGAGAACAGTATTTTGGCTGTATCAGAGCACATTGAAAGGAATTAGATTTAGCTTTGCCAAAATTTCACTGTGAAAGAGTCTGCTATAACAGAGTTTTATTATATTCTTATTGAACTACAGCCAGTTGAAAGTAAAATCTCCTCACCATCCTTTTAAATTAGCTTTAAACTGCAGACAAAAGACAAAAATCAATGTGCAAATTTAGCTCCTTGTGCTTCAGCTCCTTAAGAAATTTACCTTGCTGCTAATATGCAGGACTCACAGATGATAGGACATAGAGTAATTGAAAGTTTGAAAGTAGCATTTCTTATTTAATTTAAGCCCATTTAAGTGTCCACTAAAGCCTGTACATAAACTGTTTCTTCAATACCATGGATTACACTGAGTGCCTATCCAGCCCTCGGCACTTGCTCTGTATAACTGTCCCTAATACAGTTCATGTGGCCATGACAAATTAGGGTGAAAGTTTGAGTAGCAAATTATAATAAAGATTGTTGTAAAAAAGCAGTACTTGGCTAATGATACAGTGCATTTAAATATTATATTTCATTATGATTTGCAAAGAGTTTTGAATTCACAAGTGGGGAAAAGAAGCATGTGCACACACACATACACACACACACACACACACACACCCCAATACTATTCCCATGGCTACCCCAAGTTTAATGCCACTAATTGCTCCAAGTGGTACAGCTGCTTCAAATTACTAAATTCTTCTTAGGGAGAAAAAAAACCTAAGGTTTCCTAAAAACTACCCATTTCTAAGAAAGGAGTTAACTCAGAGGCTTACATTGCTCACTATTCTTCACACTGCCGGAAATGGCCAGCAAGACAAGACAAAAATATGAAGAAAAGCATGTAGAGGTGACCAGAGATACACACACTTACAGAGAAAGCTGACCAGTCTTGTGAAAGGCCATCCTGTAGCTCCACAAACAAGCACCAGCACAAGGGAACAATAAGGACATTTTGCTTGCACTGGGAGACATGGACTTGGGCAAGTAAAAATGTGACCAACAGTGGAAACAAGGCCACATTGTGGAATATTTGCTTTGGTTTCAGGTCATGATATCTCCAAAGCCAGGAAGACTAAGACCAGAAAGTCAATGCAGTTTGTAGAGCGATTAATTTAGCATGTCAGGGTCTATACAGCAGAAGCACACAGCACTGTCCCTTGCCAATGAAGAAGAAAACTCTTCACCACCTATCAGGCAGCTGGGTGCCTGGCACAGCAAAGAGAAAGTTAAAGGATGTATGGAGTTATCACAATCAATTTTTACTGAAAAAAAGTAAGTGGAAGCAATTGACCAGAATAGATTTGGATTGTAATAGAAAATGAAACTGAAAAAGAAAGATCGGGGGCCTTGTTATAAAACAATCCACATCATTCCCATAGCATAGATCCATCTCACCCCATACGCCAGATTATACAGCACAGAGCTCAGGATTAGCCTGAGTGGAGCACCAGGATAGTGCCGGGATGCCATGGGAAACCTGGACCTTTCCAATCCATAGGTCTTAATGCTAAATGCTGCCACTTTCACAATCGGCACATTTCACTGCAGCGACGGGAGGCAGTTTTTAAGAAAATATTAGATGATGACAGAATTCCTTAAGGAAAAAGACACATTGAGAGTCTATGATCTAAACCAGTGGCCTATTTCCAATCTTCATAAAATACTGGAAGAAATAACTAGATTATGATTTCAATACTGCACAAAATTCTAAGTTGACCACCTCAGTTTGGTTGCAGTTTGAACAGGAATGAACCACACAGCCACAAGTCAGAGGGTAAAAGTAACTATTACCTATTTTTATATATCTTGGTTTAATTCCTCCAGACTGCCTAACTGTGTATAGTCAGGATACCTCTTGGCCAATTCAAGTGGAGAATTTGCTTGCATTTGGTTTTAAAGTTCTTCCTTGACGTTTCCTTTCTGACCCCAGTCACATGTGTTCTAAGTCCCACAAAGCACCCCTCATTCCTAGCAAATCAGGCAGCAAGCACCTGCCTCTTCTGTCCAGCCCTGGATACATAGAGGGCACACAGGGTTTCCTGATCTGTGGACAGCTTTCCTCTGGCTCTCAGTGCCAGTACCCTCACAGCAGGCACACACCTACAACATTCTGGACTTTCAGGATGAAATTCATAACCTAGAGTTCACTGTGCTCCCCTTTCTGTAGCAGGGCTTCAGATCTCTCCACTTCAGCTCAATGGAATCCCAGGGATGATTCTGACACAGCCCACCCACATAGCCTGCAAATGTCTGTAGAACTGCAAGTCTAAAAAGAAGTGGAAGGCAGTATTCAAACCATCTCCTCCATCTTTCTCTTAATTGCTGAGGGAATTCACTAGTGTTCCCCCTTTTCCTGTGTATTGGATACTCTTCTCTTATTGCTAAAACAAAATACCCAATGTCGAAAATTAAGGGAGGAATGTTTGTTTGGCTCACAATTTACGGAGGTTTCAGTCCATAATCTGCTAGGTCCAAGGCAGTGTGACTGTAGGCAGAAAGCAACAGTTCATGGTAGTGGAAGAGAGCCAAAGCAACAAGAGCCAAATGGGAGGAGCACCAAAGAAGACACTTTCCGTCCCTTATATTGTATGTAGGCTACCCATCCTAGAGTGGGTGCAGCACCCACGCCATGAGGCTTTGGGGAGACATCCAGGCACAAATGATAACATTCTGTCTCTGGAACCTCCAAAACCTCATGCACATCCTTTGTGCAAAAGACATTTAGTTCATCTTTAAGAGTTGCCTAAATCCTAACAGTTTCAGCATTGCTGAAAAGTCCAAGTCCCTAGTCTCCTCTGAGATCTAAGGCAAACCCTTAGCTGCAAGCCCCTCTACAACTGAAAAGAAAGTTAAACATTTGCAACATTTAATGACACAAGATAAACATGAACATTCCAAAAGTTACAAATGAGAATACAAAGGAATAGGACCAAAGCAAGTCCAAAATCCAGCAGGTCAAACATTAAGTCTTACAGTCCATATCTGAACATCTGAAGCAATCTGTGGCAAGTTGTGAGATCCATGGGGCTTGCATGGTTCTGCCCCTATGGCACTTCTGGTGGTTGTAGCTCCCAGGGATTCTCTCGTAGGTCTGCTCTGCTCAATCCTTGAAGGTTTCCTTAGGTGATCTACATCCTGGCTTCCAAACTTCTGGGGTCTCCACTGCACCGTTAGCTTCATACTCAGCCTCACACACTGCCCTCTCAGATGCACACTGCCTGGCCTCTCAGACCTTCTAAAATCTGGATAGAAGCCTTTTTACCCTCAGAACTCTTGCATTCTGCATGCACCTAAAACCAGCACCATGTGGATGACACCAAGGTCTGCTACCAACTAGAGCAGTAGCCAGGGTTTCTTCTCTCTTGGCTATTGAGGTTGAGTACCTGAGTCACTGAGCATTCTGTACTTGATTCTGAAGAGCTAATTCTCTATGCTGCTGCCATTCTGGAACCTGGTGTCGCAGCCACCATTTTGGAATCTGGTGCAGCTGTCACTGCCATTCTGGAACATGATATTCTGTGGCTTTCTCTCCAAAGCAAAGTCTTTCACTTTTGTGGTTTTGAGAGTGCAAAGGGTGGAGGCTTGCTGCTTCTTGTGAGGTTCTCAGGCAATCTTTCCTACTCTCTGATTCCTTATCAGCAATCAAGAGCTCTACTCCATTTTTTCAGTCCGTAGGTTTTCTGGATCTTCCTTCCTAGCCAAATTCACATGTTTTAAATCATCATCCTGGGCTCTTTGCTTTTGATTTTACACATAAGTCTAGTTAAAAACCCCCACCAATAGCCATGACACTGCTTCAACATTAGACTGCCTTGAAGTTACTTTTGCCAGATTAATAAGTTCATCACCCTTATAGGACCTCAGCCTCAAGCAAAGTCTTCAAACATGAGCAAAATTCAGACAAACTTTCTACCAAGCCATATCACACTTCATCTGAACTCCAACAATCAATGTAGTCCTTCCCAAAAGAAATCTCCCAAACCCAGTCTTTATCAGCAGGATTTTGATCAGCCTTCTGGCCTTCTGAGCTCTGACTGGAATCTCCCATACAGAACAGGCTAAGGTGTTCCAGCTCTACTCTTTTAGATAACATCTCCAAACCTTTCCAAACTATTCTCACAAGCATTTCCACAGGCTCTTGAACCACATGGTCAGGTATAGTAACAGCAATGACTCTACTTTTGATACCAAATTCTGTATTGGTTACTTTTCTCTCACTGCTAAGACAAAATACCCAGTACCCAAAGTTAAGGGAGGAAATGTTTATTTAGCTCAGTTTATTTATGGAGGTTTCAGTCCATAATCTGCTGGGTGCAAAACAATATGGCTCTAGGCAGAGGGCAACAGTTCATGGTGGTAGAAGAAACCAAAAGCAACAAGAATCAAAATGGAGGAGTCCCAGAGAAGACTCTTTCTGTTCCTTATATTGTACGTAGGTTACTGACCATAGGGTGGGTGCAGCATTCACATTCATAATCCAAGAACTGGACTATGAGTCCATCACAAACTCTAGAAGCCTGCCTTCATGACTGCATGAGGCTTTAGGGAGACATTCAGACAGAAACCATAGCACCCTGCACACACATGCCCCTCTTTCCTCAGAATGAGCTTGGCCTGGGTGAAGACCAATTTCATCTGTTTGTGCCCTTGTCAAATCACTACCATTTTATATCCTAAGAATTTGCAGTGTTGATTCCATTGGCCCATTTGTGGCAACACCCACCTGGACACATCATGCTGTTTCACGGCCCAGTTGAGGGGCACATTGCAGACCATGCTGTAGGTGACTCTGCCCCCAGCTCACAATGTTCACTTGTACCCACTTAATTTGCTGTTATTCAATTCAGTAAATATTTTTGACCACCACTCTGTTCCTCACCTTTACTGTGATTTATCCTCCATTATTTATCAAATTTCTACTCTTCCTCCTCAAATGTCTTCCTGTGGCAGGAAATCAGAATCACAGACAGAAAGTGTTGTATCACTACACACAACTAGCACTGCTGCACCTGGCACATGCCATCACATGGCTATCAAATACCCTGCCTCTGATACTGCCTGGAAAGTTGCCTGGAGGCAGAGACTGTATTCTTCTTGTCTTTGTATTCCTAGAACCTAGTTCAGGCCTCTCATACAATAGATACTTTTTTTAAATGCCCACTGTTCAATGAGGTAGGAAATAAATAAAGAATAAGTGCAGACCCTACAGTGACTATGTCTCTTTAAAAGATAATTTACTATACTATTTTTATTCTAATTATCATCTTTCAGCTATGCTGGTGTTGTATGTACTTAGATGAATATGTTTCCCTAAATAAAATTATGTGATCTGTACAAATAGAGTCCCCAAGTACAGCCCTGGCTTATTTCATAACATCCAGGAGACAGGAGCCTTAAAACCATCATTTGCTATACACAAAAATCTTTCTCAAGTAATTATTTTCTTTGGCTTATATATAGTACACATTTACCAAGTGTTTCATCAGTATTGAAATGATTTGTAGCTAAATTGTTTTGATAAGCCAAACCTGTTCCTGGTCAAAATAACTGATTACTAACTCTACATCGAGTATACCTACAGCCAGGAATATAGTTCAGTGGCACAGTGCCTGCTCAGCAAGTGCAAGATCCTGAGTTCAATTCCCAGTACAAAACCAAAACAAAACACCTGAAGCTACAGAATAAAACCTAAGATGCTGTCTTGGAAATGATCTTATAATATACAAATTTGATACCATTTTGTGAGTTTACTTTCCTTTATAAGAACCAGGCCACTACTATTCACATCTGAAGGGTCTTCCCTTGGGAAACTGGAGTCACAGGAGTCACAGGAAAGGATTGGTGTCAACAGAAAGTTTCTAGGTTCAAAATGTGAGGAGACTTTGGTTCTATACTTCTCAAGGGCTGCCTAACCATTTTCTTTAAATGACTTCTCCCGTGTTTGTCTAGTTTCATTTTTGTTATGTCATTACACCAAAATTCTCCTAGTGTTTGCAATTGCAATCTAGTACATACCTCACTTTGTACATTTGTTGCTGTTAAATTGCATCTGAGATTTGAAAAATGGCAATCAGTGTCCATACAGACATTATTCAGTAATAGGAAATGATTCTTTTACATAGAGAGAGCATGAACTTAGGAGCTTTCTAAATACTATTTATTTGTATTTACTGAAAACAATTGAGAAATACACACTAGAACATGAAAAACATCTTTTACATTTTTATTCATCCTGTAAGCAATCCATGTAGTTTTACTTTCAAAAGTAGACACCCTTTTAGCCTAATTTGACATGAGCGGATAATTGTAAAAAATGTCAAAGATGATTGGGGCAATAGTGAAATACAATAATACTTCAGAAAACATTTTGCCAAAACAAATTCAAGTGGAGATCTATAATTCATGTACAAAGCTCCTTTGTACGATCAAAGGGAGCATCATCCGTGCCGCTGAGTTCCATGTCTAACATAATTTTGTTGGAGAGAAGTCAGGCATGAGATGAGCTGATAAGAGTTTTGCTCACAAATGCATAATAGCTGCAATGACTAATTCTCATTTTAAGCAGTGCAGTTCTATACGTGGACATCTGGCCAGTTTGTTAGCACAGTGTTGTGAGAATCTCTGATAGAACAATGGAGAAAAGAGTTACCTATCACTGCTCCCTGAGCATTTATTAGACGACATAATAAAGAAAAATGAAAGTGAGCTAGATGTTTCATGCTCTGCTCATTTATTATCTAATGCCTTTAAAAGCTGAATGTCATTCCCAACTACTTCTGTGGCAAATGTTTTCTCCAATGTTTAGTTTACAGATTGCTGGTCTCTCCTATGTTTCCCTTTACACGAAATAGCACCACATCCTATTCATTTTCTATTAAGAGATTTTACATCATAGACCTTCAACAATCTACCTTCATTTGGGTTTCTTTGGGGCAGACACAAGTGAGTTTTGTGAAAGTGTGTTTACGCGGCTGTCAAGCTTCAGGGTCAATAGACAGCTACTCCCTGTGCCATGAGTCAAATGCCCGTGACTGACAAGGCCTGCATTCACTGTCCCTGTTTATGTAAATGCTGACGCACTGATCACCCCAGGACATGCTGTTTGCTGCTTCTCAGTTCATGCTCTCATGGTCAGGCTCCCAGGCAGCCTGTCACTTATTTTTGTAGGTTATATCTGATAACACTACAAAGTGATATAATTCATCTATAGGAAACAGAAGTAAGAGAATGTAACAATAAGAAAGATAATTCCAAGTAGACGATGTCAATCCAGTAGAAGAAAGTGGGTTCTAAGATGTCAGGAACAGGAAACTTGCCTAAATATAATATAAATAGAATTTCAAAGGACAGAATAAACATTCTTATATTAAACTTGATGTCCCCCAACACCTACATGTACATTATGACTATTCTTCACAAACAGGAGCCATAATATTGAGCTTCTGCAGCAACATTGTGCCTTGAACCAAATGCTTGAATGTAAGGTTTCTACAGTGAAAACACAAGTTAGGGAACAGCTAGGTTGCTGCCCAGATTGGTATGAGGTGAGTGCTTGGACAGACCCCACAGAAAGAGTCTCGGGCTTTTAGCAAAGGGCCAGTGCATGGCAGTAACTGGGAAGGTGTAAGGCCGGTCTAGAAATGATCTAAAGGGCTTACCAAACAGCTCAGGGAACCTTACAGAACATGCTTACTTATGGAATTTGAATTTCTTTTTCAAAGAAAGTAAAAATGATCTGTTCCATACAGTCCTTCTAATTGGATCTCAAAGGTCAAAAATACACGTGAGAATCAAAGTTAATGAGAATAATTGAATTTCTGTTTAGAACCTCAGTGAAACTTGTCATGTAGCCTAGAACTAGAATCAGGCAAAAGAGCAGAGTTCTTTTCTTATGCTCAGATGCTGTCAGCCTACCTCAAAAGATACCATCAAACCCAATTTAGTCTTCCTTCACTGAATATTTCTATCTTATTTTGTCTTTTGTTAATCATGGACACATCAGTACTCTCAAGGATGCCTCTATAGGGTTCCTGGGATGCTTTCACATACAAACTATTCATTACCCAAAGCATCTCTCAGGAACAATGCCCTCCAGAGAGCAGTTACGTGGCATTTTTTTATAGGTCAAATATAAAATATTACTTACTTGTTATCATCTCAATGGCTTGGGAAAAATTGCTGCTCCAATTCAAGTTAGAAACAGGACTATTAATTAATCCTTAGAGCAAAGTGCAAGACACCTGCATAAAATACCTAATAATGCTAATATTTCAAAATTGAAAAAAAAAGCAATAATAAAAATCAAATGCCCTTTCAACCTCCAAATCAAATTTATCACCTTGGCATCAAATCTCTGTATCATCTGACCTCACATTTTCCCTCTCTGCTACACTGCCCTAGTCAGACCTCTGCATCTTCCCATCTGGACCTCTACATCAGTTTGATGTAGGTCACTTTCTGCACCATCTGCAGGTGTCACTGCCCCCTCTGTAGACAGGGTTGGCCTCTCTACAGTGAAGGCATTCATTTACGTCATTTGTAAGCTTCCTCCAACCTACAGGGATATATGGGTCCATTAGAAGAACCTCTGATTTTGTCTATACTGTGTCTCCCATTCCTCTCAGATGAGCACTTTGGGCTCCATTTAACCTAGATGACTTATCTGTGGACTCTATACTTTTGCTCCTGCTGTTTATCTCCCACCTCCAGTCACAAAATCCTTCTGCTCAAAATTGTTCAAGATTTTCTAACTCTTTAAAATTTCCACCCATCTTTTCTTCTGTGAACTAATATGTAATTCTCCATGATCATGTCCTATGGTAGGAAGCACACAATCTGCCTTGCTTTTATTACCTGTATATTTTACCCCCTGGGTAGACTGTAAGACTGTAAGCTTCATAGGGATCTCTCTATCTCTCTCCCTCCTTCCCTCTCCCTTCTCCTTCTCTCTCTCTCTCTGTCTCTCTCTCCATGTCTCTGTCTTTGTCTCTCTCCATCTCTCTCTCTCCATCTCTCTGTCTGTCTCTCTCTCTCCCTCCATCTCCCTCTGTCTCTGTCTCTCTCTCTTGCTCTGTGTGTGTGTGTGTGTGTGTGTCTGTGTCTGTGTCTCTCTCTGTGTCTGTCTCTGTCTGTCTGTCTGTCTCTCTCTCTCTCTCTCTCTCTCTCTCTCTCTCTCTGTATTCCCTCCCTACCAGTACTGTTTCAGCAGCTAAGCACTGGGGAATAGTTGAATTGATTTCAATTAATTCCATATTTAACTGAATCAAGCAGAGGATGTCACCAACTTGCATTTATAACTAAAGAGAGCACAATTGTGCAGCTGTCCAGAGTCTCTGATGGCTGAGGCAAATAAAATGAGGAGAATCCTCAGAAGCCAGCTGACTGGTCAAACCAGGTGCAAGTTGGGAAAAATTCTATAGTGAATGAAGGAAACTAAGATGCACAGTGGGAAAGAATACCGACATTCTTGCAAAGGAACCTTAAAGTATTATTTTTACAAAGAATACAAGGATCATTTCAGTTCCCTTGTTGACTAATTTGTATGTTCTTCCTACAGATACATTCAGAAAAAGCCCTATTGTTTGTTTTTCTGCCCGCCGACACAGTATCCATTGTTTATAACTGTAATCACAGCACACATAGCTGGAAATGTGGGCTCAGGGACAAGCTGTATCTCCCCCTCTGGATCTTTAGACAGTGAATGCTGTGTTCTTTATCTCTTATCACAGCTCTTTTGTCAAACATTTTGAGATTTCTTCCCCTAGACAAATTTGTAGTTTGTTACCAACCATAAAAATATCAGTTGCCTTCTTTTTAAACATTTAAACTTTGAGATGTATGTCTCAAGATGAGTGTGAATTGAGGGTTTTGTTTCATTTTGAATACAATTTTTATTATAGCGTACAAAACTAGATTTTTCCAGAATGTATATTCATTTGGAGCTTAATTTAGACCTAATGAAGGTGTATTTTGTTAGTATGCATTTGTACATGGGCGATCGTTATGCCTCCTGGACCCCAGAGGAGCGGTAGGAAGCATTTGTCAGGCGCTAGATAGATGCGGACATCTGGAAATCTCTCCAGAGTAGCTGTCACCGTATCTGCATTGAAAACATTGGTTGCTCTTTGGCACTCCTGGGATTGCCGTTTTTCTAAGTGCCTGAGACTTCTTACTATTCTGTAATTCATAAACCTGACCCCAAATCCTGTAGGAGGTAATGCCTAAAAAAAAAACCACTTAATAAACAGTAACTGTTTTTCCTGATTTAAAAATTACAAGTTGCTTGATATAGACATTTGAAGCTTTTAATTAAAATCAATAGTTATTAAAAATCAAGTAAAATAAATATAAAACATTGGCATATAACTTCAGAGAAATTTTAAAGTATTCAATTTTATTTTGGTGACCATCTATAAAACGTTTTAATGTGACACTTTATATTTTTATAAATATAACTTACAGGATAATTTGCAGGATAGTTAAACATTTTAATGAGACTTTTATTAGATTGGAGGGTTGGTGACAGTGAGTATCAGACTTCTAAATGCCTAGAGGGAAAAAAATTTTAACTTTGTTTTAAATTTTTTTTCAAGGGCTGATTTAAACCTTCTGAGGCAACCTACAAAGAGTTAGAGTTAGTTAGTACCTTTACCATCTTCACCTTGGGTTGCTTTAATTCTCTTACAAGTGTGGAAAGCCACTGAGAAGACAATTTGTCCCAGGGACTGAGACAGGTAGTTCCAAAGAAGAATCTAGAGACTGTGTGGGAAACTTGGGCAGCCTGTGCCTGGACACTTGGGGTTTTAGATGAGGAATTTCATTTTTGTTTAATCCTCATATTATTTAATTTGGTGACTTTTCTTCAATGATCATTTTTGAAGTTTTTATATTCATAAAATGCACGTTTGTCATATTTTGAAAGTATTCCTGAAAGAATTGCAAATAACATATATTTTA
The DNA here is from genome assembly GCA_004027295.1 of Dolichotis patagonum. Classification (NCBI taxonomy): domain Eukaryota; kingdom Metazoa; phylum Chordata; class Mammalia; order Rodentia; family Caviidae; genus Dolichotis; species Dolichotis patagonum. The sequence goes on from PVJX010004643.1 coordinate 50,302, forward strand.
AATGTAGTACATATTTTAAACATGTTGAAAAAGTATAGAATCAGAGACTTTGCAAATCCATGTTGAACTGTAAAGCTATTTCTTAATATGAATCAGATTTGACAACGAATAAGGCCATCTGTGATAGAGATTTGGCATGCAAATGACATGTCCCTTTGCAATTCAGGGAACCAGCTCTCCTTTTTCTGGAATAGAGTTCATAGCCAGTGTCCCTGTGACCTGAGTCTTTACTTTTGATCTTCCAGGACTTAGTTTCAATCCTTCTTTTTAATCTCTGTTTTGTTTTCTCCCTCTCTTTCCCTCTGTTCTCCTTCTTCCTTCTTCCTTTCCTCCTTTCGTACACTTGTGTCTGAAATTTTTTTTTATTTTGATCTGTCTTTTCCAAAGGAGGAAACTCTCAGGCACCTCAAGGGTGATTCCTGGAGTCCCAGAACTATATGCTTTCTGCCCATCAAGCAAAAAAGCAGATTAGACCACTGGCCCTGGGTTACAAACTCGGGTTGTTCTAGTGGCATGCCTATACTGCAGAGGATGTCTTTTGCTTTTTTAGGCAGTAGCTGCTTCACTCATCCAAATAGCCTATTTGTGAAGACATCAGTGTCCAAGTATTTGGAGCTACTAAAATTAGTCTTAGACACTAGATGTGCTGACCTGCTTGGCTAGTGGGAATTAGCCTGTCTGCTGAAACTAAGGCACACTCTATTTCACTTTCAGTGTCCTTGAGGTTCTTTCTCCTGCTTCCTTCCACCCTTCACTTCCTTCCTCCCACCTTTTGCTTTTTTCTTCCCCTCCTGTACTCTGTCTTTTTCAGCCATCAGTATAGTTGCAGGCATCAGACTTTTTTTTACCCTTCCAAGAGATTTCCCTCAAAATTGATTTCCATGGTTGCAGTACAGGTTTCCCATTGCTCTCTGGTCTCCTGGATCTAGTCCTCCTGAGCTTGAACTTGGTTTGAAGTTGACATCCAGAGGGGTCCACTTTGGGTGACCCTGAACTCTGTGTCCAGAGCAAAGTGATGCTCACCAAAGGATCAGCTGAGAGGGACTTTGTCCATTCACAACAGAAAGAACATTTGGGGATGTGCTGGTCCTTTCCACCCCACAGGGTTGACTAGTATTGGATTGTTTTCCTATTTCACTGTAACAAACTAATAAATATGTTGGCTAATTATTTATTTCCTTTGTAATTCTTTGAACCCCAATCTAATCTTGGAGTGATTGACTCCAAAGAGAGTATTGCTAAAGAAAAATGTGATGAAATATACATTCTGACCATGTTCCAGGACTATGTCTTCATTTTGGTTTTACTTTCATCATAAATTTGACCTTGAAATGTGTTAATACACATGTACGAGAGGCAGAGCATTGAACAGCTACCCTCTTTCCACATGCTCTTGTGACTCAGTGATTTCAAATCTATGTAACTTCCTTTTCTAGCCACAGAAGATTTTCCCCAATTCCTGGAAATACACTTCAGAGATATATTGTTATTTGTAACCTCCATGACCAAGGACAATTACTTTCAGAGATGCCTGGTCCTCAGACTCCCTAAGGTCTGCTATTCTTCTCCTCTGCTTCCTCCCTCCCTCCCTCCCTTACAACACTCTTTCTCTGCATCCAGAAATGTGGAGTCTATGCCTAAAGACATTCCCACTGTTTTCCTTCCCTATTGCAATTTTAATGTCACTCTCCTGGAGAGTTAAGACTTTGGTTTCATCAGATCTGGTCTCTCTTTCCTTCATTATTTCTCTTTCCTTTGACCCTGCTGGCAACTCTTCTCAGGCCTTCTACCCGCGTCGGTGTCTGAGCTGGCCCCTCACAGCTGGGCATCTTTGCCTGTTCCTCCCTTCTTGTTCTCTCCTTCCCCCCATTCTGAGCATGGATTTGAAAGACTGCTGTTTTATTGCTGCTCAGACCTTGTCTTCCTCATTGCTGGCTATTTTTCCTGGCTTGTCTCAGGACCATTTCAAAAGCAACATGTCTGTGACCAAAATCATTATTTTCCTCTCAGAATTGGTGAAAGAATTAAACGAAGATGTTCACTAGGAGTTACACAGTGTCTGGCCCATAATGAGAATCCTAGGATTTTAATAAAGCACAGTTACCATTACTCACTAATAGTCCTTGGCACCTTTTTTGTCCCTACCAATGACATTGTCTTTCCCTGATCAGCTGTGTTCTAAATCTTCAGTGGTCTTCACTTTGCCCTCCCTTTCCCCAACACTCGTCTGCACTAAGACTTCTTATTCTCCAGAGTCATAGGACTGTCCCTACAGCCTCACATTGCCACAGGACATTGGGCGAGGTGTACTTCATACCTTAGAGTGTGACGCAGGAATGAGGCCACCTACCTCAGTAAGATTTTGGGTGACACAAGGCATGGCATCCACTTGGCAGTGGCAATGGCTCTATAAATGTTACCTAGAATCAGCATGTGGGATAGAATCTTGTGGGAGAACTCAGTGGTAGATTTTCTGGAAGATTATGTAGTCACCTATTGGATTATACAATCAAAGAAACCAAAATATAGGTAAAAATAATTATACCTGGTCTGGTATATTATACCAGACCTGGGATGAGGAGATATTCAAAAGACTAACAAATAGCCAGACAGATAGACAGGTAGATAGAAGATAAGTAGGCAGGTGGATAATTACAAAGGTAGTTAAAGATCTAAACCTAAAATGTTAAGATAAGTTCCTTTCCACTCAAAAAAAACCTATTTGATTAGAAGATATTTAATTTTTACAATAAGAAAATTACATTTAAAATATCAGTATAACTAGTTTCCCATCAGTACTAATCAATTTTCAACCCTATGAACATTTTTGGTGCTTTCAGCTGTTCGAAGATTACCAGAAATCTAGTTTGAAAAACCTTTAGCTGTGAAAGAAGAAAAAAATACATCTGTAAATGCTTTTGTCTAGAAGTCTATCATCAAAATAGGGTCTCATTCTCATGAAACTGATGGGTATTTTCTATTCTTATTTTAAATTTCTCTCTTTACTGCTTTTAAGGGAACCGACAAAGGGATGATTTAGAGCAAGGACTATCTTATGCTTCAAAGAGACGTTTTTCCAATTCATATTAGAGGCACAAAACAAAACAAACAAAAAAAGTAAAAAGTGATGTCATGCAAAGCATTTGAAACTTTTAAGGCAGCACATTAAGATGTTATGATTTTATTATAGGAAAGAGCTTCCTAAGTATATCTTTTTCTGACTCCTATTACCATGCTAATATGGAATGTGATCCAAAAACAGAATAAATGTTTACTTTTATTAAAATTACTACACATCGCCCTTAATCCTCAATATTCATGCTCTCGCTTTGAACATACTTATCCCACTGTTCTTGCTACTCTGTGAAGCAGCTCTGGAAGTCTTTCGTATCTTTAGTCACACTGTCCCAGCTGCCTTGATGTCCTGAATTAACTCAAATTATTTACCTTTTATAGTTATTTTGACTTCAGGGTAGAATCAGAATTGCACATTGCCAGAAATTGTGAATAAATTAAAAAAAAAACATTCACCATATTTTTTGATCAACCTTGTATGTGTTAATGTCCTGGTTTCCCTAGGACTGAAGTTAATGTAAAACCTCTTATCTAATAATACACTTTCTTTTTGAAATACCATTTTAACCTAGACTTCAACATATTTTAGCCAAGTGACTAGAACTACTTTTTCAGTAAAATGATTTTCAAATTTTTAACGTAGTTCACACTACCTGTTTTGATTATGAGAGATTTTCTTTGCAAATATAGTGATTAAAGATAGTTCAGCATACCAAAAAATATTATCTTCAAAATGTAAGAATTCACCATTTTTTCAAAAACAAGAATCAAATATCTAGATTGTAGCGAAAAAATATTGGCTGTATCTTCACAGTACTTAGCCCATACCAGATACTTGTGCTTGGCAGTGTTTACGTGGTTTATCTCTTTGTGCTCACTCTTGCTTGAGGTGGGAGGTCTTAATGTCCTTTACAAAAAGTCACAGTTAAGCTCAGAGATGCTGAGAGACTTGCCCACGGTCACACAATGAAATGAGTGGCATCCAGATGCAGAGGCAGGCTGGCTGGTCCCAGAGGCTGTGCTCCTGAGCATTATGCTGTAGGAACTGGGTTACTCTTGCTGACTGCAGAGGGTCCAGCATCAGCCCCAAGATTTAATGACCCAGTGTGTGCAAATAAATACATATTGGTCATGCTAAATGACTCAACCAGCCTCTGAGCACTTAAGGGTAAGAACAGTGAGCTGTTGTCTGCTCTCAGCGAAGGTGCAGTCTGATCTGTGCAGCTCACACTCATTCAAGATAAATCAGCAATTCTAGCCCAGTTTTCCCCGGAGTCCGTTAGTGGGACAGTTCCTCAAGAGTGCATGTCAGCCACTGTTAAGGGACAAGCAGTGTGTTCATCAGTTTAGCACTAGTTACCACCTGTGAAGGAGGTCCTCTTACTGTTCCATTTTCCCCTGTGGAAGATGAGACACACAGCTTGAAGATTCTGAATGTCTTGGTCGTACCAGCAGAAAATGGCAGATCAGAGATTGAAACCTACGTTGTGTAGCTTGAAAGGCCTCACCCTTAATCATCTGTCCTGATTACCTGCCAGATGCCTAATGCTGTTAGAGAAGAGGGGTAAATGGCAGAGGAGAAAAAAAAGAAAATGGTCAGAATGAGTATAAGTGTGAAAGAATGTAGGAGGGGAGAGTGATTTTCCTTCCAGCTCTTCCCAGAACTCAGTATCCAACTTTGTCCCAGAGGCAACCTCTGTTCTGTGTGGTCCATGCATTCATGTGCATGTGTGTGTGTGTGTGTGTGTGTTTGTGTGTGTTGGTAGATACACACATACGTATATACAGTTAGGGACATATATGTATTAAATATATATATATATCTCACTGTATTTAGTAAAACATCTTGAGCATTTAAACTTTATTAAATAGCATTATAGTATATGTGCTATTAAATATCAAGACTTGCCTAAGGATATAAAACATTTAGTCACTGAAGAATAGAAAGTGACAGCATCTTTTTTAAATTTAAAAATGTAATCGAAAATGTAGTATTTGGAAAGACAAAAAGGGTAGAAATTTGCTTTGATGAAGACTGACAGCTGGAGGATTCTTTATCTTTATCTGCTGTCAGGTCTAAGCATATACTTTTATTTTAAATACATATGCTATTCTATATATTTTTGTATATAAAATATATTTTTATTCAAAAAAAAAAAACAAAGAAAAGCCTACTATTTTTTTAAAATATAGAAAAGGGCAAGTCCTGAGTCTGTTAGTTCTCAGGTAACCTTTGCACCAAAAATCTGAAGCAGGACCTCTGGTGCCTCCTCAGGATGAGACCACCCTGGCTATTGACTCTGTGATCTATAATGTTTGCATGACCCCAGACTAAGGCAAATAGTATTAACCTTGGACTCTAAGCGCCAAGGGTATGGACGTGGGCACGTGTCACATACTTCTCAGTTCATGCATACTTTCCGAACAACACACAGCCATGAGTAGGAGAGGGGAAAGATTGAATTTCATGAGCAGCATTCCAGATGTATTGATAGAACTGCACCAAGAGTCTTTTCTCTAAGCTGGCGTAGACTTTAACCTTTCCATGTTCAGAGTGAGGACTCTAGGTAGTGATGGTTGGTAAACCAGTGAATAGTGAAAATCTTTACCAGTTTTCATGCTCTTGTGGCCCATGTTTTGGATGTCTGTTTAACAGTGACCAGCTGTCCTCGTTTGCATGGGGCTGAAAATCTTCCTAGAACACAAGACTTCCAGTGCTAATCAAGGATGGGTTGTCACCTACTCCTGTATGTCTGGGTCTGCAGTCTTAGGCTGTGTGTGCTGAGACAATTCAGAACCTGTGATCAGCAGAACAGGGCCCCTTTACAGGATCAAGATCTGTGTACTTTCTCTTCCTTTCTCATTTCTGATTTTTCTTCAGCCAAGGCTTCTTAAGTTCTGTAAACTATGAGTTTTTCATGTGACACTTATTATTTCTCACTTTATAATATATTAAACAACTACATGAAAAGCTAAAGAGTTGGTGACATATGGGAAAATATTCTTTCAAGAGTAATTATGAAAAAAGTGAATTACAGAACAAGTGAAAATTTTTAATTTACAGAGTTTGTCACAAATCCATTTCTAGTTCATTAAAGTATATGTATTTGATCCTGATCAATTCTGAGGAGTACCTGTAATTTTTTGAAAGAACAGCTCACACATGGATTTCTCTGGATCTTGCTGCTGTAGTATACATTTATGTCCCAATTTATTTAAGAAACTGAGTTGTAAAAAGATACAGTTGTTCCTGACTCCGGGAACTTCACCTCCCTATGGCAGGGTGTATATGGGAGGGGGTCACCAGATGGCTGCATGAGGCTCTCCTCACAACATGTGGCACGAGGTGAGACTGAGCAATGACCTCCCATTCACCCACTTCTTTATTATCCACTTTCTGCAAGAATTGAAACCAATAAATCCTTATTACTAGCTACCAGTGCTTGGGGGGGGACAGAAAGGAGCAAGCTTCAGGCCTCACATTCGTGGGTAGCTTGCAGGTTTGAACTGCTCTTTAGGAAACGGAGTCTGTTGATAGGATACTTAGCCTCCTCAGGTCACTTACATGGCTTATGTAATGAGACCAGTGACTACAACTGTCTGGTTTCCTCATGAGCAAAAGGGGTAGCTACAATGATGCAAGATATGCAAAAGTCTCTTGCAATCAACCAATACTGCAAACTTGCAAATGTTTGTTGCATTCATCTTGGGGAGAGACCCGCCCTCCCAGATGTGAGGGAGGGCCAGCCAGGAGTTAGGTTCAGGGAGTTTGAAAGAGGAAGCTGCTAGGACTCTGAGGTGCCAAGACAGGGCCTTGGAGCTGGAATTGGAAGGTCAAGAAGAGTTACAGTAGTAGGCAGAGGCTGAGGCATCTCAGGAGCAGCCAATAAATGGATGACTTGAGCAGGCCTGTGGGGAGGATGCTGGAAGGAGAGCTCAGAGGACAGGGACATTAGAGACAGACAGCAACAAGATGGACAGAGAGGGTTGGGGGTTCTCCACTGAGGGCAATGTCAGGGCAAAGGGGAGACAGGTAGGGGGAGCTACAGAGGGAGACAATGTGTGTGTATCCACTATCTAAGAGTTAAGAATGAAATTGTAACTAAGAGATAAAATTTAGGATTAAATGTTAGTGGAAAATCTCATGTAGTAAATGTTCTCTGAGACTTCTCCAGTCCCAATGCTCTGCCATTTCTGTCCTTCACTGCTGTTAAATATATAATGATATAAATATCTATGTACATATATAATATATGTGTATACGTTACAGATTCAGCTTTTTATCCCCATGTTTTCCCATATTCTGCCAACAGGAATAGAATGTTTCATAAATTGCCACTAACTGTCAAATTTTCAGGATTCTCCATTCTCAGAGTTCAAAGAGAAGTAGTTGCAGTGAAGGTTTTCATATTGAAATGAGAAACCATAAGCTAAGCTAACCTAGACAGGCCTCCAGCAAATAGATCTTGGGCTGATTTCTTGCCTGAGATTTAGTTAAGCATTTCATATCAGAAATTTAAATAAAATATATGGGTTTTTGGCCTTAATCTCCTGCGTACTGAGAAAAGACTGGGTTATCTGGGCTTCTCTAAATCCTTTTACATGAAATGACAAATAAAAACTATTGAAGGTGTGGTTAGGAGGCCAGGCCCTCAAGCCATACCTTGAGATTTCATCTACGGGTGCCTTTTTCATCTCTAGTCCCTTGGGTGGCTGAATGGGGGTGTCAAAAAGCAAGAGTCTTGGGGAGACACAGAGTCTTGGACACTGTGGATCTGCACGTTCTGCTCTGTTTCATGGCCATTCTGAAGTGCCAGGACGGCACACGAGGCCATTCCCCTCTGCCGCCATCTGTTCTTGCCTGTACACCTGCCATGGCCACTAGCACAAGAGCATTTTACTTAACTAACTGGAGATGAATGAAGCACACTTTCTGTGGATCAAACACATCATTTTTGAAGATTTATTTTGATGTGGGAAGAAACTTTGCTTGCCTCGGGTCTCTGGTTGATGGTGTTTCTCCTCTCCCAGTTCATTAGCTCACGTAACAAGTGCTTCAGTGTGCATCACGCTTGTGAATGTCCCCAGGGAGAAGATAATTCTACTCTTTTTGAGTTGATGGGACAATGATGGCAAATCCCAGGTTTATTAAAAAGCATGGTGTCGCCAGCTCATCAAGAAGAGCCACAGGCAGTGTACCAACACTGTTATGGTCTTGTGGCTTTATAAGGCTAATTACTTTTAAGAAAAAAATGAGAAGTTACCTGTCATCTAGGTGACGCATGTAAGAGCTCTTTGCAGACAGCAGAGGTTGGAACAAACGATTCAGTGCACGTTTCACACTGTGTTTCACAAATCATATCGGGCATAGTTGTTCACAGCATTTCATACCTGCGGAGGTGTGATCAGGTTTTAATTAGTCTGCTGTAAGGTGAAAATAGATGGTGCATGCAAATAGTCAGGACTGAGGGTATGTTTTCATGGTAAGTAGTGATTTTTAAGAAAAGTTGTGATTAACTTTGAAATAAACCAAAAACATGGAATGATATCCAACTTGAATTTTGTGATATGGTCTGGGAGTTTCTTGGCTCTAAAGGGATAAATCTTTGCCATTTCATTCAGGAGCACACACAACAGCCTTTGCAGATATTTACCAAAAGATGTGAGATAGGATTGTTAACATTAGCTTGGTCTCTAGAACAGTTTCTCTGTAAGCGTATTCATATATTTTAATAGACAACTGACAGACCATTGGAGTCTCAAATCCTTTTATTATAAATTCTAACCCACCTTTATGTCATTGCTGTATTCAGTTTTCACTGATTTTATGATTCAGTATAAAACCCCGTATTTTTCTGTAACTGAATATTTTAAACTTAAATTTTTTCAGTATTGGGGACTGAACCCCGGAACTTTACCTTGAGCTACATGTCCACCTCTTGTTTATTTTTCATTTGAGACAGGCTCTCACTAAATCGTAAGCTGTCTAAACTGACTTTGAACTTACTGTCCTCCTGCCTCAACTTCCCAGAAGACAGAAATTTAGCAAAACACGTATTGTTATATGGAAAATATTAGCAGAGATGGAGTACCCACCTGGTCTGTCCCACACCCCCTTGTCTTTTACTTCACTTCTTTCTATGGTTGATATATTGTGTCAACTTGAGTTTTGAAGTTTAACTAAGAGACTCAGCAGGGAGCCAGGGTCCTTACTTTTTAAATGTCCTCATCCTGTGCAAGAGGAGGGCAAGGAGATTTTGTGAATGCTGCACTAGCCCTGGAGGGAGGGAGAGTGGCCTGTGTACAATAGAAAGGTGGAAAAGAGGCTGTTCTCCACACTCCCTCCCTTTATGCTCCTGCTGCTTTTACTGGCTGTTGCCTTAAAGTGTTGCCCCTGTGCTATGCCACCCTGCCTTGGAGTCAGCTGATTATGATCTAAAACCTCCACAAACAGTGAGCTAAATAAACTTTTCCCTCCTTCATTTTGGGTGTCAGGTATTTTGCCCCAGCAATGAAAGAAAAGTAACCAAGACACTTATACTAATCACAAGGGAGACACTAGAGATCTGGGGTCATGATGCACTGGAGACCTATAAACTGGAAGATGCAGAAGCAGGTAATAGAGTGATCCTATGCTAGAACATCCCTGTAGGTTTTTCAGGAACTAAAAGAAGAGAAAAACCAAGGATCATTAAACCACACCCCATGGGGTAAGAGGTGGAAGGTGAAAGAGGGAGACACAGATGCTTCTTAGACTTCTGGAAAGAGGAAGCAAAATAAAGAGAAAGGCTTATAAGCTGACTGTAGGTCTGTAATCCCAGCACATAGGACGTTGTTGTAGTCAGGGGTTGTGAGGAGAACAATTAGAATCAGGACACAGAATTTATACTATTATTTTATGATGATTATCTAGAGTAAAGCATAAGATAGTATAGGAAATCGTCCACAGCACTAAAGACAGAATACTCAGCCAAAGGCCTGGATCCCACAGCAATATCCTGCATGAGTCCAGATGAAGATCCAGAGCTCATGACAATGCCTCCCACAAGTCCAGCTGGAGGTCTAGAGCCCACAAGAAGGACTCACGCCAGTCTGTTTTATGGATCTGTACTGGAAAGGCCCAAAGGTCAGCGGTGGAAGCTAGAAAGTCTGTGCCAGCGAGTGAGGGAGCTGTGCTGGTAGGTTGAAGGTCCTACACTGGAGCCAAGAAGTCACACTCAAAACAAGCACCAGGGCTGCCCTGAAAAGCACCACAGCCATCCTCAGCAACATGGAGGTCTGGAGCTCCTCTGACCATAAGAACAGTCAAGTACATGCCAGAAAGTCAGAGTGATGAGTTTCTCCTGGAGATTAAAACAGCGCACATCTTCCCCTCAGGAGCCAGGAAGTGATGCTCCATGTAAGGACCAGAGCTCCCCCAAAGTGAACCACAGCCACTCTCACCAACAAGGTCCCAAGCTCCTCTGATGACAATGGTGGAGCTCACACTGGGGAAGCTAGTCATGATGAGCTCCTCCAGGAGAACCAACAGCTCAAACAGCAACACGTAGGAGAACCCACAATGCCTCATTCTTCTTCTCCAAGTCTCTTTTTTTTCTTTTCTTTTTTTTTTTTTTTTTTTTTTTTGTACCAGGGATTGAACTCATAACCTCATGCTTGCCAGGCAGGTACTTAAGCCACTGAGCTAAATAAATCCCTGGCTCCAAGACTTTATTTATGCTGGCAACTTTCCTCAAGTGGACCATCTATACTCAGCACCATGCTTATTTAATTCAATTGGTGTTACGTTGACCACCAATTTTTAATCCATAACAGATGTTAAGGCAAGAGAATGACAATTTCAAGCCCAGCTCGGGCAACTTAGTGACTAAGCAAGACTCTCTCTCACACACACACACAAAAAGGAGAGAGAGAGATGCAAAGACCCTGGGTTAAATGCTAAGAGAGGGGGCTGGGGGGGTGCGGTTTTTGCTGCCTCTTAAGCTTTCACTAAAGAAACTGTCACAAGTAATTTCAAATCCAGATCAGGTTAAATTCTCATAGAGAGAATGAAATGCAAAATAAATTCTTAACTCAGGAAATTTAATTGAAAAAACATTCTAATATTTGTTTTTCTTTTTTCTGAGTTTTGGAAAACAATAGTCTGAGGTTTCTTTCTTTTAGCATCATTTATAAGAATTTTCAGTTTACCAAATTTGGTTGGTGCTGAACATGTCTCTAGGACTTTATTCCTTTTCTTTCATAAATTGTAAATATTCATCAGTGTATCAGTGTTCGGGGTTTTTAAAAAAAGAAAACTATTGAAAGTGAGAAATTTCTTTAAATGATTTTTTTTTAGGAATAGAAAAACTCACAGTACTTTGAAATCTACTATCAGATAGTATTTACCTCTTACTGAGAAAGAACATTCTCCTTATTGAAAATATTCTGTGATTTCCTCATTTTAGATATAATTTAGAGGCTAGTTAGTGTCTCTCTGCTGAAATGAAAATAATGACCACTTCCCAGTATGTCTGCAAATAGAGCAGCTGACATCCAGTGTTGCAAGGGTCTGAAATAAATGCTCAGTGAGCAAAGAAATGAATGTATAGAGCCTAAAATTTGCAATATATAAGTAAACACTGCCTCCAGCAATATTAAAACCAATTATCATTCCCAGAAAAAAATCCTTAGTTCATTTTATATATGACATTTCCATTAAATTCAACACTGTTTACTTTAGATATGAGAATAGCATACTCATTTTTTGGCTCCTCATTATAGGATGAGATGTTTAAAGAGTGGTATCTTTTCTAACTTAAACCCCTACCACTTGGTATTGCCCAGAATGTAGGGACATAGAGGAGCGATTGATCCATTTGACATTAAATTAAAATGTATGCATGTAATTCCTCCCTGAAAAATTAATATAAAACTATCAGGATTCACAAATATCTCTTTTGAAGAAAGTAAAATAATTAGTATCCATATACTTATTTTTGCAACAAAATGAAGAATCACTGTTCACAAACATTTATAGCTATAGAACTCAAAGAGAATGTGATTGTCTTAGGAAAGGCAAGCTTTCAATCTGTGGTGCCATATGGGTGTCACTGAGAGGGAGTAGGGACTTGGGCTGCAAAGCTGTCAGGCGTTGAGAGCATATGGAATTGGCCCGTTTGGGGCCACAGACTGTCAGCAGTGCTTCCTATTCTTTTCACAGTTGTCTAACATATTGCTGCTGTCTACACGAGCATAACTTAATAGCCAATTTGAATTCCATTGTAGTTAAATTGATGTTATCCTGTTAGTAAACCAGCTTATACCACATAATCCAGTCCAAAGATTACTTTTGCTGTATTTCAACACAAAGCAAATACTTGGTAAAGAATGGAAATTATTCATATTCACAGGTTATTTCTGAGCTTTTCCTTTCTTTTTTATTATTTTGTCCTCCTAAGACAGAATGTGGTACATTTCATAAACAGAATGAAAATGACAATGACAGTGTGGCATACAAACTAGAACAAGGAAAATGGCAGAAAGCAAAATGAAGCTAAACATTGCTTTTGTAGAAAAAGAGAATGGTGGAATTATCATTTTAAAAATTAATATCTTCTCCATAGTAGTTATCCAGTTTTGTCAAGAAATTTTCAGAAATAAGATAACAAACATTTTATTTAACTATTTTAGTATGTTATTGACTTTAAGCTGGTGGGACTGATCATAATTTTGAATTTCAGCCCTTTTTGGTATAAGTTCCTAGAATTTTAGTAAAGTGGCTCCCCCCAAATGCTAAAATATTAGTTATATTTTTCCAGTGTATTGCTTCTTTATGTGAAAGGAAATGTGAACTAATTTAGAGAAAAGAATAGTTCTATACATGCATTTCATTAACATAAATATCCTCTGAGTACCGTAAAAATTAACTTCTCTTACAATTAATGTTATAACATTTACAGGAGAAAAGGAACATACCTTGCTACCAAAAATGAATTTGTCTAATGCCTAATGGTAACTGATTAAGCAGAAAAATTCATTTGCTGGTATGAGAAGATTTTTTTTTCTCCTGATTATTCCATTTTCCCCTTTTATATTGGACTTCTTTAAAAGGAAATCTAACAGGAATGGTTGGGCAAGCTGGTGTACTAGTAGCTACAAATAGAAGCACAAGTCAAAGTAATCTATAGCCTGGCACTCTGATTCATTTACTAAATATGGTGGTGAGCAATATTAGGTACATTCTTCTGACACCTTTCCCTGTTGACAAGGAGCTGGGTGGCTTCAGTAAAGAAAGTGCATAGTGAACTATTGTTAGCATTTGTCAGGAAACGTGATGAGTGGCCCTGAAATAGAGCATCTTATCATCCAAATTTCTCAGTAACCTTAATAAAGAGTAGTTGGAGTGGATCTAACCATAATTAATGTGACAGCCTACCTCACTATGAAAGTGGAACTTTGCAGAGAGGCCAGAAGATGGATTTGAGTGGATAAGGTTGAAAGCAGTTGTAAGTTGATCTAGCATTTTGTATTTAATTAATCAATTCCTAAGTCTATTTTTTTAAAAAGCTATAGTGAACAGTCAGGTATAAAGTAGAGATTGAGTGACACAAGCAACAAATAATTGTCAATATTGTTAAGTTATGCTACAAGGGTTACCTAATTTCACAGATGAGCATAACACAAAATGAGACAACTAGTGCAGAATGTTTATTGTAAAGGAATATTATGATCCTACTGAGTTTCTTAATTTCTTTCATATTGATTTTGCTCTAATGTGTGAGATAAGCATATATCAACCAAGTTAACACTTGCACAAGGCCCAAACACATTCAAACCATAATTTGGTATCAAGCATATAACACTAAGAACATATCATACAATAAATTAACAAGTTCCATCTATCTGACATGCACACATATATATCTTCATATTCTTTTTAAAGAAATGACCATTGCAACTCAGCAGTAAGCAAGGCTACAAGAGTCATTAAAAATCACTGCATTCCACAGGAACGGTGTGGAGACATTGTGCTAAGCCTGTAAAAGTTAGCCCTCATGAACATCACACTGGGACTGTGAAAGGACCTCGATCCACCACCAAATGCTCTGTGAATTTCATTGTTGGCGAATGTCTCCAGTAGGATCATGATCACTCTGAAGCATGTCAGTTGTGCCCCTGAAAAGGCACAATTTGTTCTTCTAATATTGTAAAAAATCTATTAAAGATGAAAAAGCAGTCAGATGAGTAGACAATTATATGAGAACAGAGGTGGAAACCCAGCATACCGTAATAATTCTTTGCTCTCTAATGGGCCCTATCTTTGACCCAAATACATTCCTCCTGAAGTATTTACAGAAGAACTATCAAAAAATATAGATATTTTTATACCAAGGTCTTATCCAACACATAATGCACAATATCTGAGTGTAATATAGTGGCAAGTATTCAGTGGTCTACAATAATTCTTGGACATGAGGACAAAGGCAATCCACTAGAAAGTCCTCATAGTAAAACATCCTCTGCCCTCTGGAATGCATCAGAGACCATTAGAGTAGACAAAGTACTAGCTAGCTATTGACTGACAAAGTATAGTCCCTGACTGACCAAGGACCATAACCTCAGAGTACTTCCCTCTTCCAAAATACATGGATAGTATCTACTGCAGAAATATGTTGAAGGAACTACTGCACAGAAACACACACACACACGGAAAGAGAGAGACAAAGACAAAAAGACAGAGACAGGGACATGAGAGACAGTGAGAAAGAACTGGAAATAAAATAGTATATCTGTTCTGTGTTGTACCCAGTGTGTACTGAGGGGGTACAACCTTAAATTTTCAAACAGAAATTACCTCCTCCATACAATGGCAAATATAGGAGATATTAAATAAGAAACAGCAAGATGTTTAAATCAATGATGAACCATCCTAAGGGGTGGGGGAGGCAATTCATTTAGTTCATTTCAGGACATCCAAATGTGACCTTGTCAACTCTTGCAATCCCAGTCAGTTTTATGCCTCATTTAATCAAACTTTAAACAGACCTAAAATGTAAAAATGTCTCCTTCCAGTAAGATTGACTTAATAAAAGTTTTCATTGCTGCACTGGAGCCTTCTTCCATGATACTAAAATTCTTCTCCTAGGCTTACACGATACTTTCTAATCACAGACTCCTTCTCTTTTCTTAAAAAAAAAAATTCCCTTTGGCTCCACATGACTGACTGTTATGACAGCAGCACTTAAAGCTGACCTTTTTTTTTTTGACAGAGTTAGAAATTCTCTTTCAGGCAGTGTGGTGATTCTCTAATGCTTATGTGAAAATTATCAACTGCTTCCCATTTCGTAGGAAAATTTCACAATCCTATGCATCAGTCCACCACTGGTTCAACAAAAACATTTAGTCTTGGTTTCAGTGATGCTCTCCACATGCCTGGATTTTGTTTTTACTTTTGTGGTACTAGAGATTGAACCTAGGCCCTTTGAACTACATCCCCAGCTCTTTTCCATCTTTTATTTTGAGACTGGGGCCCCTTAGTCACTACGTTGCTCGAGCTGGGCTGGACTCAAACTCTCAATACTCTTGCCTCAGCCTGCAGAAGGCCGCGGTTATAGATATGTACCAGGTTAAAGTTGCTGCTTTATAGCAGAAGGATGCAGAAATCTGAGGTCAATTTAGGTAACTGTTTTAAAACTTCCAGTTATGAACAAATACTTTTCTTTACCCTCTATACCAATAACATGGATATGTAAAGCTTAGAATAAGGGTACAGAAATCTGAGGTCAAGTTAGGTAACTGCTGTTTTTTTGTTTTTTGGTTTTTGGGGGGTTTTTTTGTTTGTTTTTTGGTATTGGGGATCGAACTCACAACCTTGTGCTTAGCAGGCAAGCGCTTGAGCCACTGAGCTAAATACCCCTAGGTAACTGCTTTAAAACTTCCAAAGATGAACAAATTTTTTTCTTTACCCTCTATGCCTATAACGTGGATATGTAAAGCTTACATACACAGGTAGATTTTTTCATGAGAATTTAGATCCTTACCATATTTGATTGACTATTTTTATAACTTAAAATCTATTCATATATCTATATAATTGTACTTTTTAAGAAAAGAACAAATAACTGTTGCTTTTTGCAAAAACAAATCTGCCATGATTCTCAATATTTAAATCATCCATGCATAGTAAAATGGCTCATGAGAATATTTTGCTTAATAGGGTCTATCTTACAATTAGCGGTGGTTCCTGGTTCCTCCCCATGAAATGGCTTCACTGCTTGGTTTTACAGTCCTCCAGAGCTTGGTCTGGAAGTAGGAAAATAAGCACACAGGTGCTGAGGGTTTGGGGGAGGGTAACCTAATGTGGTTTCTTTCTTGTCCTATTCCTCAGTGATAGAGCTAAAGCCACCAAGTGGGGCCCAGCACAGATATCACTCCCTGCAGTAAGAGGATGTGGCAGTCTAGAGACATGCCTGCAAGAATGGAGAGGCAACTGCATGGTGGGCAAGAGGTGCCAACAATGCTGAGGATTCACCAGAGTGACAAGAAGGGCATCTGTGTTAGGGTGGATGGGCAAATGGGGTGGTAGCAATGGAAAAACAACTAGGTACAGGGGTAGATAAAAATATATATATAAAAGAGGACAATGGGAGCGATAAGATTAAAAATACAGAAAGATATAAAATTAGAACATATCCCAGAGTGTTACATTAGAATTAGAGATATTAGCGTGAACTCCTGATTTCTAAGACAGAAAGAGAGGAAGATGGAGATACAGAAAGAGAGGGAGAGAGAAAGAGAGAACTGGTTAATTATCTGTAATTAATAAATTATACATGGTCATAACTCTGTGTGTGTGCATATATCCACTGAGAAGCCCAGGGAGTACTAATGTCCCCAAGACAATGAACACATCTGTACCTTGGTTTTGTTTCCAAATAGCATTCTCCCCTTCCTTGGAGAAATGGTTGTCTGCAGGACCAGGACTAGAAAGTCCACAGTGAACCTGGACAGAGTCATGCAAAAGTGAAAGAAAATGCTTACAAAGCAATAGTGACATGTGCAAGGGGCCCAGATGCCAGATTACTTTCCTTTATTTTTTCTCTTCAAGAGAGAACTAGGTATCCTGGTTTCCCAGGGGGAAAAAATCACATAGAGTTTACAAGACACTTCAGGCAGATTTACTAGAAGATTACATAGTCTTAAGTCCCTCAGTAGAGTTTTAAAGCTTTCTTTCTATAACTTTTACATTTAGTTTTAAATTCATTCATAGATGTTTTACCTTGTTGTTTTGTTTTACTTGTTTTGTTGCTGTAAATGGTATAGTTATGTCTGTCATATTTACTATATTTTCTCACTATTATTTATATATAGTGCAGCTATGTCCCATATATTTTTAAATCTTATTGAATTCTCTTACTCATAATAGGTTTTGGTTATTAACCAGGAAATCTGCAAAGAGTACCAATAATTCTTTTAGTACTTATAGCTTTTATTTATTTTTCTGGTTTTACACCATTGCTGTTATTTCAGTAACAATTTTTCTTACATCGACAGGTAAAATTTTATGTACATACCATATATAAGATTATGTTTTGAAGTCTGGGCATGGTGATGCATGCCTGTAATCCCGGTACCTGGGAGGCTGAGGCATGTGGATCACTGCAACTTCAAGGCTAGCCCGAGCTACCTGAGACCAGTTTAGACTACATAGTGACACCTTGTCTCAAAAAACAAACAAAAGACTATGTTTTAAAAATATATATATATATACATACAGTGACTAAATCTAGTTAATTAAAATATATCACCTTACATAGTTATTTTGTGGTGAGAATTTTACATCTACTGTTAGCATTATCCAAAAATACATAATTAATTATAATCACCATGTATATCATACAGAAGATCTCTTGGACTTATCCCTCCTATCTCACTAAAATATTGTGTCCTTTGACTAAGGCCTCCCCAACCACCTCTCCAAAATTCTCAGCTTCTGGTAACTACCATTCTACTCTCTACTTCTACAAGAACAACTTTTTAAAATACCACAACAATAGCAGTTTGAATAATTTTGAAAGTTAACATCCTTATTTTGTTCTAGACTTCAGTAGAAATATTTTGGTGTTTTCATGAGGCCTCGTGGTACATGCTTCTGGAAAGTTGGGCAGGAGCACTATGAGTTTAAGCTCAACCAAGCTGATTTTGGAAAATCTTGTTTCAGAATTTTAAAACATTTAAAAGTGCTCGGGATTTAGTTCAGTGTGAAGGCTCTGGGTTCAAGCCCTAATACTGCAATAAAAACGAGAGACAGAGAGACAAGAGAAAGAGAAAGGATGAAAATAAAAAAAGACAAAAAAAGGAGAGAGGAAGAAAAGAAAGAAAAGATTTTGGCATTCTATCACTAAGCCTAATGATGGCTTAAGGAAAGTATAATCTCTTACCTCACCAATTGTTTTAACCATCAAAATAAATGTTAACTTTTGTCAAAATGTCTCTTATGCTAACTTCTGTAAATGTTATATAATATTTTCCTTGTAACTTGTATTATGTATTATTACAAATACTGATTTGTCCCTCTTTTAAATTTTTTTCATGCACGATTCAGTAAATAATGATATATTTTTATTTAATAATGATATCTTTTTCCTTGTTGTGTTCTACTACTTCGGTATTTACTTGAAGATTTTTTAATATTTCCAATAATTATCTAGTTGGAACTAATTATCTGGTCTGGAACTATTCTATGAAGTTTTGGTGTCACTGCATGTTAGAACTACTTTTCCTTTTTAAAAAGATTTTAAAGGCTTTCATTTTTAATAGGGTTTAAGTAAAATTGAATAAGAAAATAACATTTTCATAGAATATTAAATTAATTCACTTCTAAAACCACCTTGGTATGACACACTTTCAGTTAATTTGTTAATAACTTTGGCCACAGTATTCATTGTTATATTGCTGTGTTTTCTGTGTCATATGGAACCAGTTTAGTAGATTTCATTTTTCTTGACTAAGTGATGCCATTAACCTAATGCTAAATTGGAAAGATGGACTCTAGGGAAATATGATGATTTTAATGTTAGGTGTGTTGAGTTTTTGATGTTTATGGGACATCAAAGTAGAAACAAATGTCCAGTAAGAAAAGAGAAAATATGTCTTAGAGATATTTATGAGTCCTGTGAGCTGAAAGGAGCCCCTGCATGGCTGTGTTGCTCACCAAGCTCACCCAGGGGAAACAAAGAAACCAAGAGAAATCTCCACTGCTGGAGCCCTGGAGACTCTCACACTTAGGAGAGTGGGAAGAGGCATGCAGGGGCCTGCATGATGGGAGAGCAGAAGAGCATGTGAGAAGCAAGGGATCTGGATTTCACCATGCTTCAGAAAATATGCATGAGAATGCTGAACAGAAACCATCAGGTTTCCCACATAGGAATCAGCAGCAGTGGTCTTAGCAGAAGCAACTTCGATGGGTGTTTGAGACAACCCCCGGGTGCCTGTGAAGTGAAAGCAGGCTGAAGATCTCAAGTGGCAAGAATAGGAGACTTATCAAAAGCTTGACAGGGAAAAAAGGGTTCTAGGAATCTGAGGAATTTTTGAAGCCATTTCTCAACTGAAGCCATGACACTTGGACCATCCTTTCCCCTCTTCTCTGTGTCTGGAAATATAGGTTGAGAAACAAAAGATTTTTCACCTTGTCTGCATCTTCTAGAGAGTTGATGATCATAAAGAGCACTTGGAGTGGTCTCTTTACTAGTGCTTTTAAAGGCCAAGGACAATAGGACAAGTGGAAACCAATGGCAGGTGCAGCAAAATGGTACCTCCTGCCCAGGGAAGGGCAAAACAGAGGCAGAGTCTTGTGGAAGAGGAAATAGAACAGAAGCAATGAAACACTAGATTTCTGAGACTGCCAATGAGACAAAAGGGGAATAAAAACCAAGAAGAACTCAAGGCAGGATTCTTAGGGAAATACATATGCTGAAAACCGTATTAATATAGAGGTTAGATAACTGAGAAATACAAAAAGAAACCTAAAATGCAAATTAGAGTTTGATGGTTTAGGAAAACAGAGTCTGGCTACTTCAAGGATCCCTCAACAAATACCATCTACCCACCCGCTAGTCACTCTAGCACACACACACATGCACACACTCTCCTGGGTGGGGACAGAGAAGCACACTTTTATAATACTAGGAAACGCTGTCATGCTTGGAAACATTGCAACATTTTCCCTTCACTTGCAGCCCAATTTATATTAATTACTTATATGTGGAGAACCATTTTCCAAGAACAAACCCCTAAAGTCCACTCTTTGGTCATTTCCTTCTCAGCCAATACCATCAGTTATTCAGGTCAAAAACCTAAAGGTCATTTTATATGCTTCCCTAATCCTTATAGGATACAACCTATGTATCAGTAAGTTTTGCTAGTCTTAATTTCAAAACATAACCTCATGCTGGTCATGTCCCATTAATCCAGAGTGTATCTTCCAAAGCGTCTTCTTAACTTCTCTGTCTTGTCTCCCTCTCCCTCCCTTCCCCTTTATTCTCCCCCTCCCCCTCCTTTAATCTTTTATCTGCAATGGCCTCATAGCTCCTCTTCTGGCTTCCACTACTAATTCTCAAAAGACATTCCCTGCATGATACCCAGTAAATAAATCACATCTTGCTATTTTCTTCTTAAATGGTTTCTCATTACACAAAGAATAAAAAACTCTGCTACATCTTGCACAATGGTGTCTGCCTCTGTCCACCATCACAACCTTGCCACCTTTGCTCTCATGTTACCTGATGCCACTTTTCCATGCTGAATATGCCTTGGAAGTACCAAGGTGACTTCATGTCCAAGGCCTTCACAAGTTCCATTCTCCGCCTGGAGCATGCCTCCACCAGCATGCAGAGGGTGCACACCAGCATGCAGATCATCCACATCTGTCCAACACCTTTCCCCACAAAAGCATTCCCTGAGCAACCTGTGCAAAGACTTCACCCCTTCCTCCTCAAGGCACTCCATATATTACCTTGCTTTTGCTTCCCAAAATATATCACTATTTGAATTTAAATCATCTACAATGAGCTCCTTACTCTCTCTTCTCTGCAATGTGAGCTCCATTCCAGGGCAGGATACCATGTTTTCTCTGCCACCCAGATGCCCAAACTTTAGAACAGAATTGCACAGAGGGACTCACAGTGTAGGTGGAGTCAATTATGCATCTTCTGCTACAGACTGAGTCAGTATGGGGGACTGAAATAGGGGGATTAAGGAAGGAACAGGGTGCTCCATCATAACTACAGTGAGCTTTTACAAACACTGTCTCATCTATCCAGAACTGTGGTCAGTGCCCACTTTTCATGCATCCTGGCATCCTGGGGCATTGGGAGGAGGATTTAATGCTAAGTTGGCACAAGCAGAGCTAAGATTAGACTCATACTATGCCTCCCCCACCCAATAGAGAATAAGAATAGAGTGGGGTGTAGGATTGAAAGCCAAGAAAAAGATAGTGTTTATGGAAATGCACAGAAAGCCAGAGGTTTTTCCGTAATATATTATAAATCAAATTGAGTAAGAAAAGTGCAGCCTAATACTTAAAAACCAAAGGCCAATTTTTGAAATTTCTAGACATTCGTGACTTGGAAATGTTCATACCTTAAGAGATACTGCTTAAAAACTATCTGTGGAAGTCAAATGTTGATGATTATTTTTATATGCTACAAAAAGGATATGGACTTTGCTTTCACCTCCAGGCATGGATCAATATCAAGGAAAGGGTCGAGGACCCACATCTGGGGGCTCACACGATGAGGCCATTAAAGAGCTGGAAGACTATTTTCTGATCAATCACTCTCAGATCTGCTAAATCTGCTTATAGACATGAAAATATAGACAAGCTACATTCTAGTCATGCAGTAACGATGCAGTTCAGGAGACACTGAATCCAGAGGCTGGGGGAACATTTTTCCTGAATAAATCAAGTTGTTGAGCTGATCAAATTATGACAGTAAACTGTGAAGTAATTTTTTAAATGGTCAATGTAAAATGCATTATTAATTGAAAATTCAAGAAAACTGACCCACTATAAAATTATTTTAGTATGTAAATGTTTATCCCAGAGAATCAGGTGGTATTTCTCAGGGATTAATGGTCCTTCATAATCTCAGGCAGTCAACTACATCACCGGACATGCTCTGAGGGTACAAACTAGGAAAGAAGGATGTGTGAATGAAAAGCATTGCACAAAAAACACCCCTGCAAGCACTATTTTATATAGGTTCACAGCTGTGGGAGGTGGAACTGGTAGCCATCCTACAAGAGCTGAGGCATTTGTCCAGTCAGCCATAGAAAAACCTAAGAAATTCGAGCCACTGAGAAATAATGTAGACTCCACAGAAACAGACATTGACATGGAAGAAAAGTAAATGAGATTGTAATATTATTTGACTTCATGTATAGAATAAACTTGCATTTAATAATTATTAGTAAAATTTTTTCTAAAGCATTTAATATGTATGGTATATGTATATCATATATAAGGGTAAAAGGGATAAATAAAAGAAATTAAGACTAAATCAAAATATGAAGAATAAAAATGTGAGTGTTCCATTGAGAAAACATTTTCTGAGTGTTTGCATAGTTCCAGACTGTGTGCTAGGCGCAGTGTAGGGCAATGCGGGAGTCAAAGGCTTCCCAAACACGTTAGCACATGCCTATAATTCTTAGAAGGCAAAGGGAAAAGGATCAAGAGTTCAAACCCAGTCTGGGCAACTTATGGACTTTGCAAGACTATCTCAAAATAAAAAATGAAAAAGGGCTGGGGATATAGGTTCATGTGAAGGCTCTAGTTTCAATCTGCTGTATTGCCAAAGAAGAAAAAGATGACAATGACAATGACAATGATGATGATGATGATGATGATGATGAAGAAGAAGAAGAAGAAGAAGAAGAAGAAGAAGAAGAAGAAGAAGAAGAAGAAGAAAGAAGAAGAAGAAAGAAGAAGAAAGAAGAGAAAGGAAGGGGAGAGAGAACAGAAGGAAGGAAGGAAGGAAGGAAGGAAGGAAGGAAGGAAGGAAGGAAGGAAGGAAAATTAAAGTGTCCCACCTACAGAAGCTTGCAGCCTGGTGCAGGTAGATGGCTCCAGTTGCAGAGGAATTTACAAGGAAAAGGTAAATACTCTAGGTAAAGGATTATGGAGCAACTTAATTTTGGAAGAAGAATCAAGGAAAAGGATGTGATCGGAAAAGCCTTGGGAATCTGAGGGAAGGGGACTATTTTTTGCTGGCTTTTGTTTATGGTGGGCTTTGGCCTGGCTAAGAAAAACAGAGAGATTTTCCAGAAGCAAGAGAGGGGAGGTACGTACTGTAAGGAACATGTTTTTATAACTAAATTTATAAACTAAATTGGCTTTCTAAATAATAGATGAAAAATAAAACAGAAGTAGGGGAACTGTGATAGGTTCCTGGAAATGGGCTCTGATTTGGAGACTTTTGTGTGAAAACAGCACCTCTAAGAGTAAGAATGAAAAGACTTATCAAAGTTTCAGTGATGTTCTTTTCAGAAATAGAAAAATAGTGAAGGCACTCTTAAGCAAAAAGAACAAAGCTAAAGGCTTTGTACTTTCTGACTTGAACATGTATTACAGAGATACAGTATCCATAAAAACATGGTACTGGCATAAAAACAGACTCATGGACCAATGAAACTGAAGAAAGAGCCCAGAATTGCAGATTGATGGTTAACTGATTTTCAAAAAAGCTATCAAAACTATGCAATAGAAGGAGGACAGTCTCTTCTATAAACTGTGCTTGGAAAATTGGATATCCACATTTGAAGAATGAAACTGGACCCTATGTTATACAACATACAACCATAAACTCAAAAGACATAAATGTAAGACTGAAAACTATAAAACTGCCAGAAGAAAACATATAGGAAAGCTTCATGATATTAGTATGATAGCAATTTTTGGATATAACCTCTAAAGTACAGGTAATAGAAGTAAAAATAGATAAGTAAGATTACATGTAACAAAAAGCTTCAGCAAAGCAAAAGAAATAATAAAAAATAAAAAGATATAATATGGATTGGAGAAAATATTTGTAAAGCATGCATGAGATAAGGAATTCAAACAACTCGAAAGAAAACAAAAACTAAAAACTGACAAGAGATCAGAATAAACATACCTCAAAAAAGACGTAAAATGATCGATAGGTGTATACAAATTATTTAACATCAGTAATCATCAGGGCAATGCAAATTAAAGATTAAAACCACCATTATCACCTCTCATTTGTTAAAATGGCTATTATCAAAAAGGTAAAAGATAATAAGTATTGGTGACGATGTGGATAAAAGGGAACCCTTGTTAGTGGTTCCCTTTTGGGGGGTAGTACAGCCATTATGGAAAAATAGTATTATGGAAAATAGTATGAGGTTTTTCAAAAAATTAAGAATAGAACTACATGAGTTTGGGGGTTTAGCTCAGCAGCGTTAAGTGCCTGCTTGGCAAACGCAAGGTCATGAGTTCAATCCCTGGCACCACCAAAAAAAAAAAAAAGAAGAAGAATAGATGATCCAACAATCCCATTTGGGGGTTAAATATATCCAAAGGAAATGAAATCAGAATATTAAAGAGATTCTTCACACACATGCTCACTACAGCACTAGTCACAGTATCCTAAACATGAAATCAAAATAAATGTCAATGGACAGGTGAGAATGGATAAAGCAAATGTGGTAAACATATGCAGGGGAATACTAATTGGCTATGAAAAATAGGGGGAAACTGTTGTAAAACATGGAGAAACTATAAGGACATGGTGTTAAATGAAAGTAATAGGAAGCTACTGCATGATTCACTTACATGAGGAATCTCAGAATCCAACTTTTAAAACCAGAGAGTTACATAGTGACAACCCAGGGCATGTGTTGGACTGAAGGGCAGTGGGAGATATTGTTTTAAAGGTGCAAATTTTCGGTGAGACAGGGTAAGTTCTGGAGCTCTCTTGCACAGCAGGGTGACTATGGTTGACAGTAATGTATACTTGAAAGTCATAAAGAGAGTGAGCTTACATTTTCTAACCACAAACATATAGAGATAGACCTGTTGATTAGCTTGATTCAATCATCTCACAATGCATATATTTATTAAAATATATTATTATCTGCTATAAATGCATATAATTTTTATTTGTCCATTATACCTTAATAAAGTTTGGGGAAAAAAAGAATGAAAGAAACAGAACTAGGTAAGTGAGGTGGCCATCTGCACAGTGATAAAGAGGTGGCCTGTGTACCATCATGCCCACACCACTGTGGAGGAAAGGAGTAAACTCAATATGGCAGCTGCCATCTGATACAGAGGGAAGCACCCTGGGAGGGCCCAGCCTTCAGGAGGTTCCACTCTGACTGTGGAGGGTGAGAACTTCAGCTCTGAAGGGGGTTTGTGTGGTACATGGCTGAGCCTCCACAGAATCATGTGATGTATAGTGACCAACTCTTAATTTGAAAATGTTCACTTTGATTTAAATAACTGATTGGACTCAAACCATGGCAAGCCATGCAAGATTCATGCTAATTTTTTGCAACAAGTAAAACCATGACTTCCTGCTCTTATAACGAGTTAGAAGTTGAAGATGTACCAAATATATACGGTGTCGGAGTAAGAAGAGAGTGAGCCATTCTCACTGGCGAGCCATCCTGCACAGCCCAGCAGATGCTGTCAGCCCACCCGTCATTGCAGGGCGTGCACTGAGCTGTGTTAGCAGTAGCAGAAATAGCTGTGCCCTGCTGAAACCATATGCTTTAGCACCGAGGTCCTCAAACTCATTGGCTTTTACACCCAGGGCATCCTGCACATTTGCAAGCTGATTGGCTGAGATGAATCAGCCAGTCATGTCAACTGTTGCCCTGCAGGCAAATTAAACTCACAGCGTCAGTACTGTCCACCCAACTATCTCACCAAAGTGGCACAACCAGCCATAGATTACAATAAGAAAATAAGACAGATGCAACTAAGTTAATAAGACATAGCTCAGTTGGAAAAAATAATTTTATCTTAGAAAAATAGCACACTAATTAAGTTTTTCAAAATTAACTTATGTTTAACATGATGCAGAGAGGCAGTAATTGAAAAAAAAATACACAACGAGCATCAAAATAAGCAAGAGTCCATAGTTTGCAAATGTAATAAAATGACTATAGGGACAAATAAAAATTATTTACTGTTCTTAAGGGTTAAAGTAACAAAGCTGAACACATAAACAAAAAGCTATGCTCACCCAGGAATTGACTAGCTGTCCAGGATGAATTCTTCAAGTGAGAACAAGTCAAAAGACTTTCAGAATCCAGACATGTAGCCAGAGTCCCTGAGCCTAGCAGGTGTTTTAATCCACACATGAAAATTATTAAAAAGGATGATGCTGATGGTGGCAGATGAACTCTGAAAATACTTCTTCAAGTAGGCCTGTCTTTAAGACATAGAAAATGTAATAAATGTAGCCATAAAAGGGTCCCTAGTATATGGTAAAAGATTAAGATTTGTTGTTAATTAATCAATTGATTTAACATTGAAGTTTGTGGTTAGTTTTTTTTGTGGGTAGTTTTTGACAGATGGATTTAGAAAGTGCATCAATTCACTGACATCATAGTATGTGTAGGAAAATGATTTTATACTGAAGAATTCCCTTGTATGGAAAAAGTATAGTCGTTTCTTAATAGTCATTGGTGTGAAACTAGGGAATTACATGAACAGATGTAATCATTTTTATAAAAATTCTCAAAAATAAAAATTTCAGCATAAGCTAAGGAAATCTTTAGTTAGAGTAATAAGTTAGAATAAATACATATTGGAATAATTGTCTAGCAGTTGGGCCCATAGTTGGACATAACAAGTGTTGAAGGTCATGGAATGAGTCTAGTCATATTTTTTCATTCTAAATACAAAATCCCCTAAAACTTAAGTTTTCTAAATGACTAGTTTACTTTTGCCCTAAAACTTAAAATAGGAGAGGGATAGCTAATTCTGAAGAAATAGAATCTCCTCCTGATGTTGGGTTCATACAAATAGTAGATATTTTACTGCACTAAAAAGTGCTGAATTCCACAGCTCCCTTGAAAGGGCACTAATTCTCCTGCTTCTCTGCACACTCTGCTCACACCTGCTGGTCTGCCTGCCAGATCATCATTTTAGGGTTTAAATTAGCCATGAGTTTAGCCTCCAGCATCAGTGATGTCCTGCCTCAGCTAATGACCAAGGACTGTCATTTTCCTCCCATTAATTCTGTGCCCTTTCCTCCCAATACTGGGATTGAGGCCAGGGCCTCAACGAAGAACACCACCACCTCAGCTTGTCGTTGTTGTTTTTTATTTATTTATTTATTTATTTATTTATTTATTGGAGACAGAGTCTTCCTGGACTGGGTTCAAATTTTCCATCCTGCCCCCTCAGCCTCCCAGAGTGCTAGGATTATAGGACTGTGCCACCACACTCCACATAGCTACTTAACAGTAACCCCACAGCTGTCAAATGGTGTTAGAGGAGAACCACACAGACTGTCGGGAGAAAACTCTCCAAAGACATTTGGCACAGCAAAGAACTCTTGTGAGAAAAAAGAAAAGGTAGACGATTAAGTTTCCCTCCTGAGGATCAAGGAGACTCCACTGGCCTCTGCTTCTTCATCAGTAAGAACCCAAACCTCCTCTAGCTGATCTGAGAGGCCAGTTTCAGGTCCAGCATTTCCCACCACACACCTGTAATTTAGAACTCAATTCAGGTATGACCCAGGAGTGAAACTACTCAGCAGATCGCCCTGAGAATTAGAGTAAATAAGAAAAATGGCAAAGGTGATCCTGGTGTGGTACACATCCTCCACAGCTTCAGCAGAAAGGGCTCCTGGGCTGGGCCTAGTGTCACAGGCCTATAATCCTAGCACTCCAGAGACTGAGGCAGGAGGATCACTTTGAATTGGAGGCCAGCTTTGGCTAAGTAGTGAGCTTGAGGCCAGTCTGAACTATATACTGAAATCTTGTCCAAGAAAGAAAGAAAAGATTCCTGAAATTCCCTCTTCTTCCAGGTAGATCTTTGGGAGCAAGATGTCCTAGACTAAAGGTTTTTGCAAAGAATTCCTGTAATTGTGTCATGTGTTACATTTTTAAAGGAATTTTGCAATTATAAATTTTCTTTACTATACTGTACTTCTTCAAGGTACCATTTAATAATCAACTTTTAATCTCTTCACAGCCATACAAATAGAGCCTAAGAGAAATGATTAGAACTGATGTCCAATTCCCCTGGTATATGAAAATATTCTCATTCTCAGAAGGTTTTTGCATCTATGTGGTAGATAGTTGCTTTTAATTTTCCAGAATTTTCTTACTATCACCAACAGAATCTTTAAAACTTAATTTCTTCTTAAAATTCTGCCCTTTATAAGAAAAAGGCTTGGAGAAGACCTGTAACATTTCTGTTTTCCTACAAGTTGTTAAATGGTTGATCTCCAAGCACTTGCTTATCTGAAGATGTATGTCTGTATCAGGAAAACTATGGCTGCAACAAACTTTGGAGTTAAGATGGGATATACTTCATAAAATCCTGTACAAATGTCAAGGCTTAATAATGTTACAGTGGAACAACCGATCTCCCATCACCTGAACAAGTGCATCTAGTTTCCCTCAAACGAAACTCTAGTTTTACCTCCATGTGGGTTTCCTAATTAACACTGCCTTTTCCATTCTTTCTAGTGTTGTTTTGAGCCAAACTTCACTCTTACTTTCTTAAAATTGTGATTTATTTCTTCATCTTCACACTTTTCTTGTTTCTTCTTCCTATCAGAAAATTAATTTTTCTGATAGAAAGTAAGTTTCATCTTTTCTATGCATTCTTAGCATAAGTATTTTTTTAGCATGGGGTATTTTTCAAATACTCTAAGTATTTATCTGCTGATTAATTAAACAAGATCTTGTCTTACACAGATACAAATGAACTTCCACTCAGTTGCTAGGTCTGGCTGAAGGTAGGATGGTGGTGTTGCACAGGATTCTAAGTCTTTACGCATGCTCACAAATAAAGGGCCATGATTCATTAGATATATCTGCTGTAAAAAGAGAAAGTAGTGAGAGCAGATAGATAGAATGGCTAGTATTTATTTACCATCTCTCTTCAAGAGGGTATTAAACAGTTGATGGATTTGCAAATCAAAGGTTTATGAAACACATAATACATAGATATCTCTTTTAATTAGTTAGCACAGTGAATTTCATCAACCCTGTATATATGATACCCATTGTCTGGTTGGTAGGGATTTTTGGGGATTGGGGTACATTCAATCTTCATCTCTTTAGTCTGACACTACCATTTTGGGTCACATGATCATTTTATAAAATTATGTTGTGATTGCATACATCCTCACTTGCATTAACTTTATTTTCTTGGTAGACACAATCTTTCATAAATAAATGTCTATCTTGATAGATTATTTTATATATTTTTTCTACACTGTAGTTTGACTAGAAATTAAATAGTGAGAAATCTAGACCTAGTTTATCTTTTATCTTTTGCTTGAGCAAAACAAAAATGCTCAACTTTTGTTTAGAATGAGCATAATGTGGACAGTAACATTATTCAAAATATAATAATTCCTTTTGAAGATCAACTGAGTTTGAGTGTCCCTTTTTGTCATCCTGGTTGCTGTCTCTAAAGCCACATTTCTGTTCTTCGAAGATAGGTGGTATGAAAAGAAATTGAAGCACCATAAATTACACCAGTGTAAGGTCACAAATTAATCACTTTATAACCTATTTTCTCTCGAAAACTCTTTCTTTACAAAAATGCTGACACAAAATAGCTCACACTATGGAACTTAATAGGTTATTACTGCATGTTTTGCTCGGTATTCTGAGCCAAGTCATTAGGAAAAGCTCGCAGCTGCCAGATGCCATTGTCCTGCTGGACATCAATGTGAAGATGCTTTATTTATCTTTTCAAGTGTTATTTATTCCCATCACAACACATATGCATCTTACATGTAGGATAAAACCCCTGGGGCTTGCCATTGATCAGCCAAATAAAGAGCATGCCTTAAGGAATGACTGCGGAAGGTTATTTTATCCAACTTTTTATGAGAAATTGAAATTATATTTCCTTCTTAGTTAACTGAAAAAGAAAATGTCTGCTGATGATGTGGAATAGTATCAGAATTAATTTTTCTACACAATTCAACTTATGATCAAAATTTCATATTCCTATTATCTAAGAATGTATTTTATTGTATCTTGAATGAAGTATTTTCCAAAAATTAATAAACATTTTTGTGTGTGATAGGAAAAAGAGTAATGGAGAGCCTTTGTTTCCACATATGACTTTTACATACAATAGCGAAGAATTAAATCCAGTGGATTCCAAAACTCACAACTCACTTCTTATATAGGGACAGATACTGGTTTTAGTTTGAATCTGTAACAACTCTTGATGCTACCTTGGGTCTATACTTTTTAAGTGTTTTATTTGGGGAGAGGGTTTGAATAGCAAGGCAAACAAAATCTGGAGCAGTTTGAGAGGATCTTTGTAAATAGCTAGAATAATGGAGGAAGGAACGACTGACTCTAGTTCCTCTCCTGTTGAAGGCCTGAGGAAGACACCCTCTCATGTTGGTGGCCATCCCGGGCATCTAGCCAGGTGCCTGCTGGAGTCCAAAACAGAGAAGCAGCACTTTTAGCTCCCTACCAAGGACTGTCACCATCTTTCTTCTTGCACTGTGGATAGCTCTTGAGTTCTACTGATTTTAATCTTATTTTTTCTCCACATTATAGAATAGAATTCTTAGATTTCCCAGGCAATTTTGCTCATGTAACTCCAGAGATATCACTTTTATATTCCTATTCATCACTCTCCTTTGTCCTTCACACTTGAGTTAATCCACTTGGTCCTTCAGCATCACTTTCTCTGTGTGATCAGCAAATATTGTTTTCATTGTCTCTATCCATAAAAGCAAGTTTTTTAGAAGCAAAATGGTATTTGTCTGTGCTTGTATTCTCAATTCACCTAATGGTCAGCACTTAGCAAGTAATAGATAAATACTTATTAAATAAACTGCAAGATTTTCAAATTTTAATTCCAAATAGCATCACCTAGATAAATTACTTTAACTGAGGTACTTATTCTTTTTGAGCAGTGATGATGAAGTTTTAAAGACTGAGTACCCGACCTGCAGCCCAATACCCACATATTTATCACAGTGCCAACACTGCAATCAAAGCTGACTACTGAGACTTTAGTTCAGAAAATAACAGCTCATGCATTAACACCTTTTGTCTTAAAAGAAAACAAACAATATATATACCATGGGTTTGCCATCACTGTGTCTGAGTTCTTGTCCATTTATAAAATGAGGCTAATAAGACCTTTTATGTGGATTTTTGTGATGAACAAATAAAACATGATTGAGAGATTTGTAGTAAGCAAGATATAACTTTTTTCTAGCCCTCAACTGAAGAAAACTATCAAAACTTAGTACTTAGTGTCCAACTGGCCTACCCCTGGCATATGCTGCAGAGAGGCATTGCTTTCTAAAATGAGTCTTCTTTTCCAGTTGTTTTCTCAAGCTACCTCTCTAGTCAGTTGGTTTACCAACTCGTTACCTTTCTAGTCAGATATTATAAGGGACTACAATATCTAAACTTGGCTTTGACTGCTAACCTCTCCTCAGAAACATGTTCAGCCATCAGCTCTATCGAGATCACATCTGAGACCCCTTGTTGGAACATTTGCTTTTGTACCCTAACATACAACATCTTTCCCTGTAATTCTTGGACTTCTCAACATTGCCAAATGATGAAGCAACAGACAGCTACTCATCCCCTCCTTCTACACCCACCCTCGCCTGCCAACACACTCACATCCACTCACACTCACATACTCATATACACCATACTCACTACCACCTGGACTGTGCTTTCAAGAGTGTGAGTGGTAAAGTTTTGCAAAGTTTAGAGCTTGTGGGCTGGGGATTTAGCTCAGTGGTATAAGCACCTGCTTGGCAAGAGCAAGGTTGTGAGTTCAATCCCTGCTATCACCAAAAAAAAAAAAGTACACAAATTCAGAGCTTGTGCCCAGCTGTGTCTGTTGGATGGGACCCCAGTGAGAGAACTGAGGAGCCATGTCTCAGGGGAGGCAAAGAAGACACATTAAGGAATGGTTAGGGAAAAGGCAAAAATATTTTTTAAAGGATTTAACAACAGTTTGACTATTCAAGGTACAAACTCCCTCTCACCTCTTCATGAAAATTTCCACAGAAATCCAACTAGTTCATGTTCTTTTCTTACTGAATTTGGGTTCTGTAAGTACAGGGTGGGATGAAAAGCAACACACTCAAGCTGCTTTTCTGTCCACATCTGTGGCTTCAATGCCTGCAGCACACTAGTTTCTTATCTGCCCTCCTGTGATGCCATCCTTGCCAGCCACCAGGGACTGGGAGACTGAACCGAACTCCCCCTGTGAACTGTATTCTCAGTTTTATTCCAAACACCACACTTTCTTATTTTTCTTCCAGTCTTGTTTATATTCATATCAGTTTTATTCCAAACACCACACTTTCTTGTTTTTCATCCAGTTTTGTTTATAGGCATATAGAAGGTGTGGCTTCTTTATGTATGAGAGTCACCAAGCATAGAGCCCTGTGTTCATTCATTCACCCACTTACCATGAGTCCTCATGGGTGGCACCTTGTTTAGAAAGAGACATCTGGTATTTGACAAGCAAATTCATATCCCCAGTGCCAGCTCCACTATCCCTGCCATATAAGTGACTTTCAGTAAGTTTCTGCCCTGGATTGAGCCATTGCCCTAGATTTTCTTCATAGACTGCAAGTTTGGGTGTTCTCCTGCTGTTCATTTGAGATAGGATATTCACCTTCTAGAAACATTTCTCATGACACCTGCTTGAAATTTTGCAAAAAAAAAATTTAAAAAAAGAAAAAGAAAAGAAAAATATTTAATTTTTCTTAGTCTATTTGATATATTTTTCTGACAATCTTTCTCTATTTCTTAAATTATATACAGAATTGATGTTTGATATTTTTAGGCTTTTTTAAGTGAAAGATAAAATTTTATATACCATGTAAATTTCATTAACTCAGAGGTAAGAAAAAAGATGAAAATTACTGTTGCACCAACACACTGCAGAAGTTTAATTTATATTTATTATGTACTCTCATTGGGGAAAAATCTGTAATATATCTGTTTGTTTAACATATTTTTAACAAAATCTCACTTTTTATCCTCAAGCTTTATTAGATTTACATATCAAAACTGGAAAAGATGACAAGATAGACTACAAAGAAAACTATTAACATTTATGATTATTCCAACTTTCAACAGATGTGTGTCGGAGTGTATATGTGTGTGATATACTGTCCACCCCTAACCACTGGACCTGACCCATATCAGGGTAATATAGCCAGTTGTCCAGGGGATCTGTTCATGAGGCTGTACTAAGAAGGGACATGGATGTGGTAACTGCTGGGTTGCTGGGTAAGGGGAAAAGAGATAGGAGCCCACAGTTAGAGAAGCAAGGCAGTCATAGTATCACCCCAGACCGGGGTAGGTCTGGGGAAATAGACAGTGATGAAGTTTGGTATGGCGGATGTGCAAGAATAATGAGACTTCAGAACATAAGTTATATACCCACATTATTCATTCAGAGAAAGGTAAAAAGCTGAATTATAGCCATCAGTTACCGGCTATAAAGCCATGTAAAGTGGGTGACTATGAGGTTAAAAAAAAAAACTAGGTGAATTACACACCATATATAAGCCCAAAGGATAGAGACAGTGGGAGCAGAAGTCAGACCTGTCAGAATTTGTAATATTCATAATCATTTTTTAATAAATCTAATAGGAAAAGAAGTGAAGGGGAAGGGGTAAGAGTGGGTTCTAACTCAAAAACTATAATGCAACTGCCTAATCACTTTTATCCAAGTTAAAGAGATTTCTGTTCTTTGGCTAATAACGTTAGCCAAAGAAAAGCTCTAAAGAGACTGGCTTATCATTGAGCTGTGACTGTTTCATCCATGCAACAAAAGATATGGTATCAAAGTCAGAAAATGAAATTAGGTTCATTCACAACCAAAGGTGTTTCCTCCTGCTCTAGGGGACCTGCTGAGTAGAAATTCTATTTTCCCTCTTTTTGCGGCATTTTTAGGCAAATGATAATCATCTGATGAATTGCACTAAAAGCTAATCACTAAGAGATATATCAGCACCATTATTCTGCTAATTAATGCCACTGCATATTGTATACATAAAAATGCAAATTAACTAGCAGCAACATGGAATTTTTCTCTCTGTGCATTCCTTGGTACAATGCAAATGCATTTTGAAAAGTGCCACCTGTTGACTGGTAGATCATAATCACTGTAGCATTTTCCTCTTGATTTATAGGACTCAATTATCTTTCTCCAGTTATAAGAAATATCTTTTCTAATAAAAGGTCAAAGAGCAAGAGAAAGTATTTTGAGCATCAGGCCCAGAAAGATGATATGATAATGTCAAATTTTCCTTTGGTATAGAAAAATTTTCAAATAGGGAAAATTAGAATTATTCACTCAGTATGTTTTGCCTCAATGGACTCAGCTAATAAAGTAACTATACAAAAATTAAATATGTATAAGCCATAGTGCCTTTAGAATATTTATCAAGTTATCAAGTTGTGTCATTTGTAGTGATGAGTGTTTTCAGGCTGCAAACAAAAATTTATTTTTCATTTCACCTGAAAACAAGATGTCTACATATATTACATGGAATTGTTTTGTGCCCAAATGAATTCAGACCTAAACCATCATTTGAATGGGCTTCTATTGTGAATTGCAAATTACAGTTGAAATGAGCATTGTTTTTGCTGATAGTTTAGCCTAAAGCAACTGTTTTTTCCCTACCAACATATACATTGCAACTTGATCAATTAGGGTTTTTCCCTAATGAGGCAATATTTGCCTGCATAAATGAATTATGCATGAGACCAGATGTGGTCCTGACCACCTTTGACTTTTCTCTGTAACCTAGGTATGTTCTAGGAGCCAAGGAGCACATATTCATATTCCTAGTCGGTAACATCTTGAGTTTTGAAGCTGTAGCTAACATCAGTGTTTTCCTCATTGCCCACTTGACTTTTGGTGTCACTGCCACACACAGTTATGGGGAGGAGCCAGCACATGCCTGGTACCAAATCATGCATGCAGTGAGAATGCATTGGGTGTGTGGATTATGTGTTCTGGATCTGTCTTGGGCAGAGGTACACATAGGTAGGTGTGTGCCTCAGCTCCAAGGTACTTTATAAGACTTTTTTCAAAATATGTTTTTGAACTCTCATATCTCTGTGTTTGTCAAAGGAAGCATGTCTTTTTGTTTCTAAGACTTCATAAAAGAATTGGAGTTCATGGGTTTGCAAATACAACTTAACTTACCTAATGACCTCCTCTGAATTCTAGCTGTGATCCTGTCTGTCAAGCCTATAAATAATGCAAGATTCTAAGACTGACCAAAAATAACTTGTGCCCAACTCTGGAACACAAACTTGATTAAAATCTTATTATATCTAATTTAGAAAATAAACAGCTGTCTTTATTGTTGAAATTGTTAGCTTCCTAAGGACATTTAATCTGAGTTCCCAAAACCCAGATGCTGAGAATCAGTAAGTAAAGACACAGACCCTATTGCACCATGGTTAGATAAAGTCTGTGATGACACTGTACAGAAACAAAATGTGGTCAGATAGTAAGCAGAGGCTAAGTAAGCATTTACTAGTATGTATAAACAAGGCATTCTTACATTTGTAGTCTTTCATTTGACATAGTGGGTTTTTCTGTAATGTCTTTGGCCGCTTTTCTGTGTTTATTCAGTGATTCACAAAGATGAATGATTTTAGTGCCATGTGTGATTGTATTTCAAACAAAACCAATGTTCTAATCTCAAAAATTTTCTCTATTTCATTATATAGAACATTATAGGCAGTTTAATACCACTCATTTCAATTCTTTTCAGTAATTTTGTTTATTTTTCTTTTGTGGAAAAAATTTCTTTTTTAGATTGCTTCCTTAATTTTCCCAGTTGCATTGGGGTAGAGTGGATTTATGAAATTTTTCAATATGAGGTTAACTTGTGATCTGTCTTTGAATTATCTAGTATTTTCCGTGATATTGGGCCTAGGGGACATGGAATGTATTCTTTATGTGCACATTTTGGATATTGAAAATACATGTAGTACCTTGCTGTTGTACAAATAATTTAAGAGCCCTCTGTCCTAAGCATAAGATGCTCTGTTTGTCATGTGTTTCCATTTGCAAGAAAGATTCTTTATAGTTTATGGTCTGTATTTTAGAAAAGAATGTCCGACACTGACAATATCTCACCTCCCAAGTCCCCTTCTGAGCAGTTCAGAAGCTTGCAAGGCTGAGTCCAAGCCCCTGAAATTAGAAGTTCAACACACCATTGTAGCTTTAAGTATCCAATTTGGGAGTACGTGAAATATTGCTTCATTTCTCCATATATCTATCCTCTAAAGGTACCATATCACTCAGTTGCCAAACTAATTCTTCATTTTGATGTAATCTTTTGGGAGAATAAAAGTGAATAGTGCTGAAATGAAAGTGTTTTTCAAGCAATAATGATGCCAGAACGTGCAATTTTAATGTTGGCAAACAAAGTATTTTAGCCACTAAGAAATCACAGAGCTATAAAAAATTGCTGAGACTTTAATAGAGGAAATAAATTCTCTGTTACGTTCCTTTTTTAGTAACCCATCTAGGAAGAAACTAATTGTCCCACATGTTAGAGGGAGGTAAAGCAGAGACTTCTTTCTGCCATTTTCTATCATTACTGGTTTTTAAAAGTCTGATCATTCACTTTATATTTCTCATACTAAATTTTCAGTAAGAAATATTGATTTCACATGTTTCAAGATATTAAGATAATTAAAAAGGAGTTATTTTAAAATAAGATGTTAGCAAAATATTATCGTGGTCTTATCTTTTAAAGTCTACTTTGGAAGGACCTTTTGACTTGTATCAATTCTATAAACTACTTCTGCAAACCATCAATTCTACAACCCAGTGCTTCTTCAGAAACACACAGCTCTCTCTGAATTATAATTGTAGCCTAAAGCTAAATATAATTTAGCAGATTATCAGGTTTAGGGTAGTTTTAATATTAATCAAAAAGAACCTTTGCTAACTTTGTCTTCATTCATTCCAAATACAGTCTGCTCTGGCCAGGTCCTCATGAGAGATCTCTGCACAGCCACAGGTTAAGCTAGTTAATGGTAGGCTCATTCACTGGGGAAAGCAGGGTTGGTCACAGGCGTTAGCAAAGGTCCAGTCTCAGCCCTGTTCTGTTCTTGATCTGTGTTCCCTCTCTTGGTTGTGCCATCAGTCTTAACACTGATGACCCCCACATTTGATATGTACAGATCCTCCACTAGCTCCACTGTGTGCTCAGAGCTTTTGACTCATACGCCTGATGTCCTCACAGCTGTGCAGATACCCAGTAACTGTTGACACCAAAAGTGTTCAAGGCAACTCTTGATGTGGTCCCTGAGTACTTTCTGCCTGTACCCTCAGTCCTCTCCTGCATAAGGGTAGGAGACCACTATTGCTGACCTTATTTCCTTTACCTGGTCCTCATACACCCAAGTTGTATGATAGCACCACAACATTATACATCTGATTCCCTTTGGACTTCCAGCATAGCCTCTCTCCTGGACTGCTGCAACAGCTTCTACCAAGCTCCTTTGCTTCCCCCACAGCCCACTCTCCATTCAGTAGCCAGAACTGTGTCTCTCAAAGTTCAATGAGATTTTGTTACTCCCTTGCTTAAAATCATCCAATGAATTGGTATCTCTCCCTAGGAGCTTTCTTTGACCACCCTCCTATGGGCTCCAGATGCACAAGCTCCCATACACTATCCCCTTAGCCTGAAAATATTCATAACCATCTGAAATAGATAATATTTCTACAGCTGCTTCCTTAACAATTGTCAGATTCAGTCGATTGCAAAGGAAGTGTCAGGAGAACAGGGACTCTGCCTTGCTCGGTTATTGGGTCCTTCTTCCCAAAGGAGACTCAGTAAATGTTTTCGAATCATTAGATGAAGTTGACAGCAGCTGCTTACAAAAAATTTTCTCTCAACCCGCATTCATTAGTAACATATATCTATTTTTCTACCTATCTCCACAAAAGATTTGGAATAACTTTAAGTGAAAGCATATACAATCAAAGTAAAAATAGAAACCTAGCACCAAAGAAAGTACTATGGACAAAACAAGAAAATAAACATGGTGAGTGACAACATGATCATGAGAAAGTGTGAAGGAGGAAGTGGACTGTGTTTAATGAGAACACAAATTCCCTGAGATTAAATCTAAATGAATGTCTCCAGCGAGCTTTCACGAGGTGACAGGCAATGTCCTCAGCAATATTTGTAAAGCAAATGCAATGGTCCTTTTCAAATGGTTGTTTCTTTGATAATGGCCCAAGGCCTAAATTAAAATGCAGTGTAATGAAGGGGAATCATTAAGAGCTGAGTTAATATGCTGTGGTATCCTTCTTCAGGCCAAAAAATGACTTTCATCCTAGAAGATTCACCTTAAAATAAGCCAGCATTGTTTCTTATTAAGAATTAAGGTGACTTCAGTAATTCAGTAAAAATAATGCATTTCAAGAAATGGTAATGTAAATATGTCCATGTATACAGCTCCAGTCAGAATATCCTCATCTTTCCCACGGGGTGTCACCTTGCACAAGCCACATCCTGAGGGAGTACTTCTATTTACTTCTTTCAAATGTTCTTCCATATATTTTCTATTCCTTATTAAAGTTTAAACCCAATATAGTTCTGTTCTCATTGAATCCTCCATTTATGCTTTGTGTAAGATTTGTCACTAGACTTAGTTTGCTTACCCGTAGATATTTTAGAATGAATTACTATGAAAATCATTAAGAAATATCAAGAATTCCAATGTATTTAACAAAATATACTTTATCTTTATGTACATTATCTCCTAAAGAACAAAATGCTAAACCATTATCATTATGAATATGCCTTCCATATATCCTGTGAAATTCGAGAGTTGACATAGAGTGAACCCAACATGCTGGTTCTGTTGAGTGCAGTGCTCCTTGGGAGAGCAAGTTGCTCCGACCCCATGTGTGCTACACAAATGTAAAAGCCTTCCTAGAAAGCTTTCAGGTTAAATGTGTGGTGGTTCCTGTTAAGATCCACCACCCCATAATTAACAATCTTTAATAGGTGTCAAAAGATGTGGTTTCACCACCAGTTTCATCAAGGATCTGCCATGGTCCCAATCTGATCAGCTCACTAGCAAAGACTTGGCCTCATTCCCCCATCTCCAAATGCATCACCAAAAATTTTTGCTATTTTTCCCACTGAAATGTTTTTTGTTTCTGTGTCAAAAACTAAAATCCTTTTAAAAAAAATACACTTCTATGAGAATGACATATTTGAGTATTTACAAAGTCCATCACCTGTCCATCGTGCAACACCACAGACTTCCTGGTAAAGGCAAAAGCTGTTTATCCTATGCTGCAAAACCGTCTCCAAGATGAAGCTGCATCCACACTGCACAGTGTCAGCATTTCTCACTGCTTTGCAAAGGGATCATGCTAAGAAAGAGAAACATGGTGCCAGGCAGAGAAGTGGTTGAATATCGCATGGATGGGGTGAGGAGACTGCCATGGTCACATGCCCCATGAGAAAAATACTCCCTTTTATGTTTCATTCAGCTGTCATGGAGAATCAGAGGATGCATTAGTAATTACTATTGTTTGTAGAATTCCTTGTGGTTCACAGCCAGATGACCATCCTTGACTGAAAAGCCTATTGTGCTGAGTTTACTCAGTACCCTTTCATGATATCTAGTGATGTATTTGGTTTTGTTTCTTGTTTTTAGGTTTTTAGGGTGTTTTTTTGCACCACATTCCTCATTTTCTAGTATTTACCACTGACAGACATAGTCACATCTAATATTAATACACTTCCCTTAACGTAAGTTGATTAATGGTTTGTCTGAGTGTTGTGTTACCATAGCACTGATTTCCCTGTCCCATTAAGCTGTAGAATTCCCAGTTTCCAACAGAAATTCAAATCTTCTCTGGAGCTCTATATAGACATCCAAAAACTGTTACATTTGCTAATAGTACTGAATGAGTCATGTTATATACTCACTTCCAGAGAAGGGGCACAGTTGTACCAACATAAAACAAATCTAAGGATATGACTTGTTTTTAAAGAGGACAGTGCACAGTAAGTCATTTTTTCCAGTGTGTGGTTTTCCTTTAGCCATAAGAGAAGGAGAAACATGTTTTAATAATGAACAGAGGGCCATACACAGAACCAGTAGTCCACTCAGAATATCTCTGGCAATACCAACTCACCTTCAGAATGAGAATTTGAGCTTACATTTCTCACTGCATTTCAACATTATGCAAATAATATGCTTAATAGTTTCACAAGATCTAAAACACTTTTAGATCTTTTTTAAATGTAGAGATTGTCCCTTTAAAAAAAATACATATGCTTAGTATCTATTGAGATTGTTAAATTACTTGTTACATTTATTCCATTTGTTTAGGACTGAAAATTGCTACCTGATAAACTCATATTACCAATATGAATTTTAACTCATTGTTAGGAGTAACAATTTCCTAAATTAGTCTGGATTGTGGGTATGAGCCCTTTAAAAGGAAGATTCACTCCTCCTTTTAGGAGGATTCACTCCTTAGCTCTGGAAAAGAACCACATCTCCATTCCTCTGGAGTGTGCCCTGGCATGTTTATGTTACTGCTTTTGTGCACCCTATGACTCTCTGTGGCACTGGGTGGTCTTCATGTGCTGTGGAGAGGGCACTGACTTAGCTCCCCAGCAGGAGTGTCTATGTACAACCTCACTTGACTGTGAAGGTGAGCTTGCCCAGGAATAGGGTACCCAATTCATGGTGACTGACCTCTGGCTAGCTCCTCAGTGCAGCTTGGAGGCTCAATCAAAAAATGGCTTCATTTAATCCAAAATGGCTGAGCACCCTTTTGTGCCAAATCAGCACGGATTCCCTTTTGTTCCTCTCAAAAGGGAAGTAAAAGCACCTGGCTGGTTGAGGCAGGGTATTCTTACACATTACACCCTCTCCTTCCCCAAATGCAGCCTCCATTCTGGAATGGGCTTGGCAGAGGCCTGGGACACACCATCTAGGACCAGCACTGGCCCAAATAGTTGGTGGCATTCTTCCATATGGCCATAAGGCAATAGACACATTTTTCTAATCATTTATTGTCCATCTCAGTTAACCACAGTACATTATTTTTACTTGATTATGATAAATCTACCCATTATATACAATCCAATGGTAGCTAATGAAGCAACACAAAATTCTGATAAATAATTCTGATAAATAAGAGCCAGCAAAACAACAGACTGGCCATTTAATGACTCCACCAAAGTGTGCAGTGACATTGAGCTTGTATCATAACTTCTGAAAAACTGGAAATAAAGAAAATAGATTTTTGGAGGAAGTCTCCCAGAAAGCAGCATCTCAGGCTGTCCCTTTGGGACCCGAAACTCCCGGACCGTAGAGTGGCCTGAGCTGTTTGGATTGAAAGTCTGCGCAGACCTGCATCTCGGCGCGACTCTTTGGGACTGGTAAGCACGCCCTTCATCCGCAGGGAACTGCCTGGAGATCGGCATCTGGGCCAGGTCTGTTTGGGCCCGTAGCCCCGCCCTTCATGCCCAGGAAGTCTCCCACAGAGCAGCATCTCAGGCTGTCTCTTTGGGATCTGAAACTCCCGGACCTTAGAGTAGCCTGAGCTGTTTGGATCCAAAGTCTGTACAGACCTGCATCTCGGCCTGTCTCTTTGGGACCCGAAACTCTCGGACCTGCAGAGTGGCCCGGGCTGTTTGGATTGGGAATATTGTGGAGACTGGCATCTTGGCCAGGTCTGTTTGGGATCAGGGACTTTTCAGAAACCAACATTCTGGCCTGACTCTTTGGGACCTGTAGGCCCTTCACACGCAGGGAACCTCCTGGGGACCTGCCTGGGACAAGGCAAGGAGGCCTGGACTGCCTGAGATTCCACAGGCTCCGGGGTGGCCACACCCAGCATTCACCTTACAACTTAGGGACCCAGGAGCCCACAGAGGGGAGTTAGGACCCTGTGAGGAAGCCAGGAGCCTGTGGGGGAGCCACTGCCCCTCCAGGAACTGAGGGTGTAACAGGTAATTTGCCACATAAGCAGAGAAAGCTTTGGAACACCGCTCAAAGTAAGGAAATACAGAAAAATGACAAAAGGCAAGACCAAAAGGCAGGCTCAAAGCCCTAGCCA